>JAYJMJ010241858.1:0-15332 GCA_036873875.1 Laminaria ephemera | reverse complement strand
TTCCTGAGGTAGGCGCATTGGCAAATGTAAGAATGACCTGTTGCGTATATATATTATTGCCACTACAACTCGTCTGTGTACCTGTCGTGATGGTAGTAATATTGCACTCAGTGGAAGCACAGGCTGCTGGGCAGTAAATAGACTGTTTTCAGTTTTTGTACAACTTATATCTGTGGAAAAACTAGCCGTTACATTGACCGCAGCAGCATTGGCAGAAAGCCCCGTTAATACTACTGTCTGTGGGCTTGATGCAATGGGAAAAGATTGATTGTTGACGATTAAGTTACCTGTAGAAGGAGCCTCTGTGTAGGTAACAGTTATTGGTTGAGTGTATTGATTATTAGCGTCACAGGCACCTTGTGTACCAGCCGTAATGGAAGCAATCGAACAATTGGTAGCTTGACCTGGCGTAATTGTTAGATTGGAATCGTTAATATCAAAAAATACATTATCGGCACATTTTACTTTTATTCGAGCGGTAGAAGTAGATATATTCGGTAAAGAAACCGTTGCACTACCCGTATTTCCTGTACTTGCTGCTAAGGTAGTTGGAAAGGTCAATCCACCATCAGTAGATAATAAAATTTGAACGTTCGGGCAATTGACGGAACCTTGATTGGTGTTAGCAACATCCCAAGTCACCGTAGTAGTACTGCTTATGGAGGTGCTTGCATTTTGACTAGTAACCTTAAAAGGACCAGCTGTATTCGTCACTTTCAAGGTGATTTGGTCATTCGCAAAACCACCACCTGTAGTTTTATTATCTCTTACAATAAATTGTAACTTCAGATCTCTTGTTGCAGCAGGTAATATTTCCCCAAAAGTCGTAGTATTCGTCAAAATATCAGATAGTTTTGGAAAAGTCCTAGTAGGCGAAGTAGTAGGTTGGAAAGATCGAAATTGAACAGCGGTAGTTGAAGTAGCAGAAATATTCCCTTGTGGCCCCAAATCCCATTGTTCCCAATTATAGGTAAGTGGATCTCCGTCTGGATCAGTACCAGCACCTGTGACCTCGAATGGCGTATTGATAGGAATAAATTTGCCATTAATACCTTCGCTGTTAGCATCGGCAGTAGGAGTGTTGTTTACATTATTGGTAACTGTTCCACAAGAATTTCCAGTACCCGTTGTTGTAAAGGTGTTCATTTCCATTAGACTAATCAAATGAAAATAGGCATCACTGTGTTCTTGTAAGTCTTGGTTGCCCACTCCACCACAAATACCTGCATACGCTTGAATGGTCGAGCCACTACCGGGTTCATAAGCCGTACCTCCATTTCTATTTCTTCCAGAGCAAGCTCCTGCACTTCCATTAAAAGTATGATTGCCTCCGAATTGATGCCCAACCTCATGGGCTACATAATCTATGTCAAAGGGATCACCTGTCGGAGAACTAAGTCCTGTTGTGCCTTCCGCTTTACTATTACCACAAACGACACCAAGTCCAGCTAAACCTGAACCAGTAGTAAAAACATGGCCAATATCATAATTACTATTCCCAATAACATTGTCTAAATTAGCCCCATTTTGATCAATCGCATCATCTCCATCTGTATAGGGATCGGCACCCGTATAAATAACTAGGTCATTATTCGCCACTAAAGTAAAAGAGATAGCTAGTTCCGTTTCATATACTCCTTTTACCCGATTTAGAGTAGTCATAACCGCCGAAAGTCCGCCCGCTTTTGTACCTCCATGAAAAGCCGTAAATTCTTGGGTGGTTGCAATAGCAATTCGATAAGTTCTTAGATTGACAGCAGCTAGTTGCCTTCTTGGAGTGGTTAAAACGGGGTCTCTTTGCTGTGGTGTTTCGTCTTGCACCAAATCTGAATTATCTCGTACGCTGCAACTCCATTGCTGCGTTTTCTCACTTTTAAAATCTCTTGTATAATAACTACTATAAAACTCATCACTCTCCTTATAGTAAGGATCAATGTAAACGGTTCCAGTAGGTGACAGAATCATGGCATGTAAACCTTTTGGTGTAATGTCTAGGTAAATTTTCGCATAAGGATCATCAATACCCGTTCCTGAATAGGTTTTGATAGTAGGAAATTTAGCGGCCAGTGCTGGTTCCATAGTGGGAGCCTCTACAATAGCAAATTGCTGTGTAGTTTGATCTGGCATAGGAATAGAAACGGTGAGTGCATTGGTAGTACTAGCTCTCAAAGGAGCTTGTTTTAGATAACTCGTCATTCCTTTGACATCTAAGGAAACGGTTCGAGCATCGTCTACAACAATCCAACGGTCACTAGTAATAGTTTCTAATCGAGTAGTATTAACATCTTCCCAAAAGTTGCCAATATCTGATTGAGCGGATAGTAAAAAAGAAAGGAACAAACAAACCCATAGCGGCAGATAGTATTTCATAAATGTAGGTTAAAGGATGAAAAGGAAAGTGTTTGTGCTTGGATGGATATTGCAAAGTAGAGCATAAATATATAACATTAAAAAGAATTTATACAATGTGTAGGTGAAAATACACATTATGTCCATAAATATATATATTGCGCCCTAATTCAACAAATACAAAAAAGAAGCGCAGAAAACATTCCTTATTTAGTAACGATAAAATAATAACTCCGCCATCTGGACGGATTCTTTTGCCCTTAGCACTCCCATCCGCTTTGCGGTTCACAAACGGAGTTTGTTCATCCTTGAAAATGGTCATTATATCAACATAACTCCCATTTCCAAGAAAAAAACTAAGAACAAAATAACCTCGTCCAGATGGCGGACTTATTTTTTCATCGTTACTAAATCTCTTACGGGAATAAGAATCCCTCGTTCCATAGACGAGTATATTCTTTTTTAGACACAACTCAATTATTTTTGCCCCATGAAATATTTTATCCACTTAGCGTACAATGGAACAAACTACAAAGGTTGGCAAAGACAAGTAAACGTATTAACGGTTCAAGAAGTATTAGAAGATAAATTACATAAAATGTTAGGATATTTTGTGCCTTGCATTGGATGTGGCCGAACAGATGCAGGCGTACATGCCAGCCAATTTTTTTGTCAAATAATTCTACAAGAGGCCTTGACCTACGACCCTATATTCCGTTTGAACAAAATGTTGCCCGAAGATATAGCTGTTTTTGATTTTATACCCGTAGCTCGTCAAGCGCAAGCTCAATTTAATGCATTAGAACGTACTTACACGTATCATATACATGGCATCAAAAATCCTTTTTTAAGTACCTTGAGTACTTATTATCCAATGGAAGGACTAAGTGTGGAAAAAATGAAAACAGCGGCTACTCTATTGATTGGCGAGCGAGACTTTCTATCTTTTTGCAAACAACCAGCGGTCTATAAAACAACTGTTTGTCAAGTAAGTGCAGCAACGATTGTTCAACCAGAAAAAAATAAATTGCAATTCACGATTTCCGCTAATCGTTTTTTGAGAGGGATGGTGCGCCTAGTTGTTGGTAATTTACTAGCAGTTGGCTATGGTGAGTTGTCGATGGAGGTGTTAGAAAAGGCAATTAAGGAACAAACGCCCTTACCTTATTTTAGGATGGCTTACCCACAAGGTTTATATTTATCAAAAGTACGATATGATTTTTTGAATATTCAGGACAAATTTATCCAAGGAGTTGACACCTTTAAGCCCTAACAACTACCCCAAGCAAAAAGAGGTAGGTAATCGTTAAACCTTTAAGCCCTGAAAGGGCGACATATCATAGCTTATGGCGAAGCCATAAGAATATGGTATTCGATTTATTCTAAATAACTAGCTTTATTCCAATAAAAAATTTAAATTTGTAACCGAAAAATTAGAAATCATTATTTTAAAAGAATTGTTAGTATGATTATCATTGATGTAAAAGACAAGGAATCTATTGATAAAGCATTGAGAAGATACAAGCGAAAATCTCAACAAATTGGTGTTATTAAGGAGTTGAGACAGCGTAAGCATTTTGTAAAGCCTTCCGTTGAGCGTAGAAAAGAAGTGATGAAAGCGGCTTACCGACTTAAAAAATTCGGAGAATAAAATAGTAGACTTCTCGTCTTTTTGGTAGTTTTATCTGCCAATATAAATTATTCGCAAAAGAAAATTGCCCTGATTGATGATCGCATCAATAAGGGCTTTTGTGTTTTACACCTGCCCTCGGTCGCAATTGTTTTCGGAATGGTGAAAGCAGACTTGGGAAGTTTTTAAAACTTCCCAAGTCTTTCGATACCCTCCAATCTCCATTTTCCAAAAGAAAACTAGTTCTCAATATTCCAACCAATATTTTTCTGTCGTTACTTAAAAATTGTATTTTGAGCGAAATTTAATCGTATGCGTTCAACGAACAATGGGTGTGACCCTGATTTGATGTACTTGTGCCGTTAGGTACAATATGTTGGTAGCAAGTTGCTATAAAGTTCTTTTTCCCGTGCCGTTAGGTACGGTATGTTGGTAAAAATACTTATTCCGAAGCTTTACCAACATACCGTACCTGACGGCACGGGGAAAAGGTTTCTTACTATACTTTCTACCAACATATTGTACCTAACGGCACAAGTACATCAAATTAGGGTCACACCCCAAACAATACTGATAAACCTATGAAATGGAACTTTCAAGAAGTCATTCAAACAGAGGAACAATTGCAAGAAATCCTAGGGCAACCAAGTGAAGCCGTTCAAAATAAATCAATTGCGATTATTGATAAGCATTGCGCCACTTTTATTGCCCACGCTCCCTTTATTACCATCGCCTCGTCCGACGCAGCAGGCAATGTGGATGTATCTCCAAAAGGAGACCCCGCTGGTTTCGTTAAAGTATTAGATGAAAAGACCCTAGCGATTCCTGATAGAATAGGCAATCGAAGAGCGGATACTTTTAGAAATATATTAGAGCGGCCTAAAGTAGGCATTCTATTTATGATCCCCGGTATTCGAGAAACTTTAAGAGTTAATGGAACTGCTCAAATTGTAAAAGATATAGCCGTTAGGGAGTTATTAGCGCATAAAGGGAAGTTACCGCAATTGGCAATAATTATTAAAGTAGAAGAAGCTTTTATGCACTGTGCGAAGTGCCTCATTCGCTCCAATCTTTGGACGGCGCAAGACCCTGCTATTAAAACAAAAATTCCTTCTTTGGCGACCATTATTAAAGACCATGCTGCTTTAGATGTACCCGTTGAAGTTTTGGAAAAATATTTGAAAGAGGACGAAAAAAATGGATTATATTGAATCCTTTGTGCCTTCGTGTCTTTGTGGCAATGCTGACTAGACACGAATGCGATTAAAATGCAAATTAAAATTAAAAACACCACACTTTGTAGTTATGAATTCAACCTTCCCTTTTCACGCAGACCACGTAGGTTCCTTATTAAGACCCAAACACTTATTAAGAGCCTATACCCAATTTGAAAAAAAAGAAATTACGGTAGACCAATTACGAGCGATAGAAGACAAAGCCATAGAAAAAGTAGTCGCCAAGCAGCAAGCAATCGGTTTGAAATCCGTCACAGACGGAGAATTTAGACGCACCATCTATTTCGGACATTTCATAGCTGGTTGTGAGGGCTTCACCAAGATGCAATCCGAGATTAAATTTGATGAAGAGGGTAGAAGTATCAAATATAATTCACCTACTGTAACTGGAAAAATTAGCCGAAAGCAATCCATTACAGGACATGAAATTGGCTATGTGCAACAAAGATTAGGGGATGGGAATCGTCAAAAAGTGACGCTACCTAGTCCAGCAGATATGCACGCCTTTCGATATAGAGAAGGGATTTCTGATCAAGCAAATACCTATACAGATTTAGAGGAATTCTTCGATGATATAGCTAAAGTGTACCAAGAAGAATTAAAGGATTTAGCCGCAAGAGGCATTAATTATGTGCAATTAGATGATACGACCTTTACGCTTTTTTGTGACCCAAAATGGAAAAAACGATTTGCCGAAAGGGGCTATAATCCTGATAAAATGGTTGATCGGTACGTAGATTGGATAAATAACTGCATTAGTCAACGACCTGAAGGAATGACGATTGCTATGCACCAATGTAGAGGAAATAATCAAGGAGAATGGTTGTTTAGTGGCGGATATGAAGCCGTAGCAGAAGCCACTTTTGGGCGTTTGAATATTGACAATTTCTTTTTGGAATATGATTCAGAGCGAGCAGGAGGTTTTGAGCCATTACGTTTTTTACCTAAAGATAAATTCGTAGTTTTAGGATTGATAAGTTCTAAAACGCCTCAACTAGAAAATAAAGATACTTTGTTAAGAAAAATTGAGGAAGCTGCCAAATACTTTCCAATGGAACGGCTAGGCATTAGCCCTCAATGTGGGTTTGCTAGTACGGCACCGGGCAATCCAATAACGGAGGATATTCAATGGAAAAAATTAGGTTTGGCGGTAGAAGTTGGCGCAAAAATGTGGAGTTGAAAAATTGATTAAAGCAGGAGTTAATAAACGGAGTTAGCAATGCTAAGGGTATAGAATAATTGTTTGATGGTTTGATGGTCAACGTCACACTAACCATCAAACAATCAAGCCATCAAACAATCTAAAAAAAAATGAAAGATTTCAATAACAAAGTAGTCGTCATCACAGGAGGAGCAACAGGTATTGGCTTTGCCCTTGCCAAGCGATTTGGAAAAGAAGGGGCAAAAGTGGTGATTGGTGGACTCCGAGAAAATCGTTTAGAGGAAGCAGTTACAATCTTAAAAGAACAAGGGGTAGAAGCCGCTTATCAAATTTGTGATGTAAGCAAGGAAAGTGATTTGATACAACTAGAACAATTTGCCAGCAATAAATATGGTAGTGTAGAGGTATTAGTCAATAATGCTGGAATAGGGGGCGTTCGAAAAACAGTTTTTGAGATCAGTCCCGAAGAAGTGCAGGCAATCCTTGATGTCAATTTGTATGCGGTATGGAATGGCATTAGAATTTTTGGAAAAAAGATGATCGCAGCAGGTAAGCCTTGTGCTATTTATAATGTAGGATCGGAAAATAGTTTTTTCAATGCCGTCAAAAAAGGGTCTGCCTATATCATTAGCAAACATGCGATTCATGCCTTGACGAAATCTTTAAAAGAAGAAGCTCCTGCTTTTATGGATGTGGGTATTATTATCCCTGGCTTTGTTGCTACGGAGATTGGACCAAAGCAATTTATGCAATTTGGCATGCCTGCGGATGAATTTGTAGATCGACTAATGCCTCAAATAAAAGCAGGAGAATTTTATATCGTCTCTCATCCTTATAATGCGATCCGTATAGGAGAAGCTCATCAAGAAGTACAACAAGCATTTGATAAATACGCGCCCCGTTTTGAAGGAGATGAGCAGTATGATATTGAGATTTTTATAGATAGATTGAGGAAGAGTAAGTAAGGTTCTAAGTATCGGATACCTGCTAAGTCTAAGTATCGGATACCTTGAAGGTATCCGATACTTGGTCACCGACAAAATAAATTAAAGATGAGACATTTTCTATTATTTAGCCTATTGCTACTTTTCGCTTGCACCGACACAAAAGTACAAGAAGAATTAAGCACGGTAAAACAACAATTGGCAACCGCCAAGGAAAAAATAACCCAACTACAAGCCCAAATAGAACCCGAAGGCGAATTAGTTCACCTCGTTTTATTCAAAGTAAAAGCAGATGCGGACTAAGCTGCTTTAGTAGCAGAAGTCAAAAAAATGGAAGGCATCAAAGAAGTAATGGATTTAGAAATAGGTCCCTTCGAGGATCTAGGAGATGCCAGAGCTTTATCTGATTATACGATGCTGATGCAAATGAGCTTTGCGGATAAGGCGGCTTATGAAAACTATCAAAAACATCCCATTCATTTGGCCTTAAAGAAAAATACTGGAAAATTTATGGCAGGCCCTCCAGCGACTTATGATTTTGTGAAAAAGTAAAGCGGATTGTTAATCCGCAAAAACAGCGTGCGGATTAACAATCCGCTTTACTTCCATATTATGGCAAACGATACAAGCAACTTTAAACACCTATTAAAATCCATTGGGCCAGGGCTACTTTTTGCTAGTTCGGCAATTGGTACTTCTCATTTGGTGTTATCCACTAGAGCAGGGGCGACACATGGAATGGTTTATTTTTGGATAATTCTCCTCGCCTTAATTTTTAAATATCCTATCTATGAATTTGGGCCTCGCTATGCCAATGCTACAGGCTACAGTTTAGTAAAAGGCTATAAAGATCAAGGAACTTGGGCGGTCTTATTATTTATGTTTGTGATAACGATTAGCATGTTTGCAGTCGTTGGAGCGGTAGGAGCAGTAAGTGCAGGTTTATTAGCAACTATGTTCGGTGTACAAGTAGTGCCTGTTCCCATTTTAGCAGGTATAATAATCGGGTTTTCTGTTTTACTATTATTGTTTGGAGGCTATAAAGGATTAGATGGCTTAATAAAAATTATCTCTATTACTTTATTGGTGACAGTAACGATTGCTTTTATAGCAGTTTTGATAAAAGGTCCCGCTGTACCTACTGCTGATTTTCAAGCACCTCCCTTGTTGGAAGGAGCGGGATTAGCATTGTTAATAGGCTTATTGGGTTGGATGCCCGCTGGCATGGAAGCCTCCACTATGAATAGTATTTGGACGGTGGAAAAATCTAGATCAACTAACTATCAACCTACCATAAAAGAAAGCCTTTTTGATTTTAATTTAGGCTATGGATTTACCCTATTTTTGGCTTTAATGTTTATGACGATTGGTGCTTATACGGTGTATGGGACAGGAACGGTGTTGGATGGTAATGCTACCCAATTCTCCAATAAATTACTGGGCGTATTCACCCAAAATTTAGGAGACTGGACTTATTATATTATGGCTGTAGCTGCCTTTGGAACTATTTACGGTACTTTGATTACGGTATTGGATGCCTTCCCTCGCTGCTTTGTTAGAGGTCTGAGAATATTAAAATTTGACACGCTTGAAAAGAATGAAGAGCAAGTGACTTTCCTAGAAACTGCTTATAAATGGACTTTAATTATTGTAGGTATTGGTGGCTTTTCCTTATTCTATTTTTCTGCCGCTAGTATGCTTCAATTATTAGGGTATGTAACCATTATTTCTTTTTTACTAAGCCCTATTATCGCCTTGCTTAATATACGAGCGATTCAGAGTCCAAGTGTACCCGTTTCTCATCGCCCTTCTTTGATGATGATGGGATTGGCGTATGTTGGTTTATTTGCTTTAGTGGCGTTTGCGATTTATTATTTGATTGATTTGTTTTGAAATCTATTTGTTTTCTAAGTCATCAATAGAAAAGACTTGCAACGATTTAATTTTTGAAAAATCTTTTTTATTTTGAGTCAATAAAGGTAAATTATGAACTAAGGCAGTAGCAGCTACAATTGCATCAGCAGTAGCAATGTTTCGCTTTTGCTTTAATTCTATCGTTTTTTGAATAACAGCGGTATCAATTGGTAGAACTTGAATAGCATTGAAGAAATTTTCTAAATATTGCTTTTCCATTTTCTTTAACTGGTGGTAGCCCAAGACCTCAATTTGACAAATTGCGGAAGTAGCTAGAGAGGATTCGTTATTACGTAAATAAGTTAACAGAAATGGATAAGTCAACTTGGAGGCGTAGATGATAACATTACTATCAATAATCATAACTCTAATCTCTAAATGGTAATTTTCTATCTGTTCTAATATTTCTTTGCCAAGCAACAGGGTCTTTTATGTCTTTAAAATTGTCAATTTTGGATAATTGCTCTAACCAGTAAATAGGTGATTTTTTATCCTCTTTATCAATTTTTAGAACATTAACTTTTAGTCTTTTAGCAAAAGAAAGTATCAATTCTAAATCTTGTTGATTAAGTATTTCTAAAACTATTTTTGTCATCTATTTTTTCTATAATGAAAGAAAGTACAATAATATAGGTCAATATTACAAAAAAATGTGCTAAATATCTTCAAAATGAACAGAAAAACCTTCCTAAAAACAAGCTTCTACCTAGGCGCAGGCTTATCCTTCATCGGCTGCCTAGAGGATAAAACCCAAACAGGTGCAACAGAAAGCAGTTGGAATGACGGAGACGTAGCCCATATACTGCCAACCGTCAATCACAATCGCATGCTCGTTGCTACCTCTTTTAAAAGAACAGTCAACGAACCCATTTTAAAAGTAGGCAATCAAGCTATTAAAGGACAAATGCGAGATAGCAAAGGCTACTTCTGGGCATTCGATTGCCCTAATTTAGAAGCAGCCACTTCTTATGATTTACGCTTATTTGAAAAAAATGAACCACTTTGTGATGCTTGGCCTCTGAAGACCTTTCCTGCTCCCGATGCGGATGTAAGGCACCTAAAATTGATGGTCTATACTTGTGCAGGAGGGCATCCCAAAGCACAGGATTTTATGCCTGTTCCAGACGATATGAGAGAAGCCCCTAACCATTTTGCCAAAAAACGGGTAGCTCTATTGAATCGAGGATTGAGTTTTAAACCAGATGCCTTGGTGATAATTGGCGACACGATTTATTGGGATTTAAGTGGCAATGGAAAGGGACGACTAGGAACAAGCGGAGATGAAAGAGCGATTGCTATTGCGGGTAAATTTGATGAATCGAAACCTATATTAGGAACAGAGAATGAGGAGGTCTTAAAAAAAGCGGTTAGTCCACAAATCATTGATTTATATGGGACAGCTTGCCGTTCCACTCCCATTTTTGTATTCAAAGATGACCATGATTATTGGGAAAATGATGAGGCAAGCGACCAATTAATTACTTTTCCTCCTAAAAAGTTTCAGTTAGAAATTGGGCGGCTGGTACAACAACTATACTTACCCGAATTTTTACCAGACGATAGCCGTCCTTTAGATTTACCTGGGTCGGGTGCGGCCGATAGAGCACCAAATGTCTCTGAAAGTTTTGGCACTTTACGCTATGGCAAACTAGCAGAATTGTTAATGTACGATTGTCGCCGATTCGTAACAATGAATGGAGAAAAAGCACAATTTCTACCAAGTGCTGCCGAAAATTGGTTACATAATAGAACGACTTCCCAAGAAGTAAAACATACCCTTCATGTACCTTCCACGCCTTTTGGCTGGTCCGCAGGAAAATGGTTAGAGTGGTATCCAGATTTATTAGGCAAAGATGGAAAATTACACGCGGACTTAAATAAACCTTATTGGCAAAAAGGCTGGCAATTACAACATGATCGCATCATTCAAAAAATGTATGCTGCCAAACACAAAAAGCCGATTATGATTAGTGGCGATTTACATGCTTTCGCCTCTGGTAGAATTCACCAAAACGGTACTATCAATATGGAAGACAATCCTATTAATTGCTGGTTGTCGGGTCCTTTAGGTTGTACAGTTTTCCCTTCTACTTTTAGAAAAACCAAAGCGGCTACGCCCAACGCTATTAAATTAGAAGAAGATTTTGAAAATGTGGAAGAAAATGGGTTTTCTATTGTTCAGATTGACAGCCAATCCGTACAAATGAATATGTATAAATACCTTTGGAGTAGGGATGATTTAAATACTATTCCTACCTTAGCAGCATTTAAAAGATTAAAAGTTTAAGCACCAACAAAATGAATAACCAAACAGTCCTTAAAAGTCTAGTAATTGTTCCAATAGTTGCCCTTTTAGTAGGGTTAGCGGGCGCACAAAATGGTCAAGAATTTAATGGTATTCCCATTTTTGCCATTAGTGTTGGCTTGGCATTCCTAATTAACTGGCTAGTTTTTATTCCTGCCAATTTGTTACAAACAGAAAAGTTCTTTGATTTAACGGGTAGTATCACTTATATCGTCGTTACCTTAACAGCACTATCTCTTAGTGATCGCATTGATAATCGTTCGATGCTACTTGGAGGTTTAGTCATTCTTTGGGCAGTGCGTTTGGGCAGTTTTCTGTTTAGACGGATACTACAAGATGGAAAAGATAGCCGTTTTGATAAAATTAAACCTAATTTCCTGCGCTTCCTCAATGTCTGGACGTTGCAAGCTTTGTGGGTCACGTTGACGGCTTCGGCTGCTCTGATTGCGATTACTTCCTCCGAACGCAAAGAATTAGGTGTTTTTGCCATCATCGGTTTAATTGTATGGATCATCGGCTTCCTTTTCGAGGTAGTCGCCGATTATCAAAAGCGGCAGTTCCGTAAAAATCCAGCCAATAAAGGGCAGTTTATTAAAACTGGCTTATGGTCTAAGTCTCGACATCCTAATTACTTTGGAGAAATTGTTCTTTGGATAGGTATTTTGATAATTGCGATGCCCATCTTACAAGGTTGGCAATGGGTTGCTTTGATTTCGCCCATTTTTGTGATACTATTACTTACTCGGATAAGTGGCGTGCCTGGATTGGAGCGGAAAGCGAATAAAAAATGGGGTGGGCAGGCTGATTATGAAGCTTATAAAGCAAATACGCCTGTTCTGACTCCTAAGTTTTAATGGTTAAGATGGCTTGATGGTTAAATTGTTTGATGGTTCTTATAGGACGTTGACCAAGAACCATCAAACAATTTAACCATCAAGCCATCTTTTACTTTTTCTGCTGCTTACTAGCCGCCTTCGCTCTCGCTTGCGCCGCCATTTTATTAAACAAATCATTCAACTGAGAAGATTTAGTAAAAGGGATAGTAACAGAACCTGGTGTTGGTTTTGCCCCACCTGCCTGAACTAATCCATATTGTTTAACACTAGCATAAAAAGGCACTAATTGGCTTAAAGCAGGAGATAAAATCCATAGGTTTTTCAAGCCTATATCGTGTAATTCTTTAGGGTCTTGCATAATATTAAAAACTTGTGGAGCCCATAACTCTCCATATTGACGGTCTTCCTGTTGGACACCTTCATCCTTAAAGTAGATTTTAAACTGTCGCCATTTAGCAGCGACAAAAGTTTCCTCGTGAAAAAACAACACCCCTTCTCTACTAGATTTTTGAGTATTTTGAAAAAATAAACCCTGCTGATTCACGCCATCAATAGCTCGACCTTTTGGCATATTTCCGCCTACTAACTGGGTTAAAGTCGGTAAAAAATCAGTAATAGACACAATTTCGTTACTCACTTGACCCGCCTTAATTGTATTCGGCCATCGGATCATCATCGGCGTACGAATAGAGCCTTCATGGACGCTGCCTAAATAGCCTCTAAATGGACCTGTATCCCCAATGTCTGGAAAGTAAGCACGGTCAGGGCCATTATCACTCGCATAAATAATAATCGTATTCTCTTCAATGCCTGCATCTTTAACCGCTTGCATAATTTGCCCAACTCGATAATCATGTTCCAGCATCATATCTGAAAAATCGCCATTCCCCGATTTTCCTTTAAAATCAGGATGAGGGATGGGTGGATGATGGACGGCTATCCACGGAATGTATAGAAAAAATGGATTCTTTTTCTTTGCCTGCTGCTGAATGTAGGCTACTGATTTTTCTTGAATCATCGCATCCATTAAGGGACGTGCGGCTAAATCATAAGGCATAACAGGTTTCACTCCCTCTTTGGCTGTGCCTCCTAATACATTAAATCCTTTTACCAACTTAGCATCATAGCCCACTCTTGTTGGCCAACTCACTACATCCGTACTATTGGTAATGCCCCACCATTCATCAAATCCTTGGTCAGTAGGAAAACGCCCTTTTTCTACCCCAATATGCCATTTGCCATAGATAGCGGTGTTATAATTTTTTTCTTTTAAAACTTCCGCAATCGTTATTTCCCACGGCGCCATGCCTTGTGGAATCCCTTGGATAGGAACTGCCCTCGTAGTCCCTGAACGCACCGCATAGCGACCGGTCATCAACGCGGAGCGAGAAGGAGTACATTCCGATTCTACATTAAAATTGGTAAAACGAATGCCCTCGCTGGCTAATTGGTCAATATTAGGGGTTGCGGCACCTCTAATAATACCACCTCCGTAACAGCCTAAGTCGCCATAACCGAGGTTGTCGGATAGCATGAATATGATATTAGGCTGGCTTTGTGCGGTTAATAAGACGGTATATAATAGACCAAGTAATAAACAATAAATTCGTTTCATATTTATTTTTTATATTGTATCTGTAGAACGGAATTTATTCCGTTTGTATATATAAACATTCACGGAATAAATTCCGTGTTACAGGGGAGTGTACCAAATAGGCGAACTCCAAGCTCGTTCTTGAATACTCGGCGGCACTTCCGTAGGCAAAGGCACCCCCAATGCTGCGGCATCATAAGTCGTCCAACGAGGCGTAGGAATTTCTAAAACCCGTAGATAATAAAATGCAGACAAACTAGCATCAAATTCAGGGTCTTTCCAAATCGTCTGCAAAGCGACCGCCCCTATATCATTGGTGTAAGTAGCGTTGGATGTATTGACCGTAGTACCTACAGCAGGCAATTTTCCATTGGCCTCTTTTTTTCGATCATCTGACCAAGCCACATCGAATATTTTTTCTTGTGTTGTACCTGTTTTATCCACCCAACCTTTGACGACCTGCACTCGGTCTAAATTAGCTCCTTCCGTGTCTTTAATCTCCCATATTAGGAAGGACGGAACGGTACTGCCTCCTGTTGCTTGCGGACGACTAGTTAAATCTCTTCCCATAGGTACGCCTAGTTTGTAGGCTTTTAAAGCCCAATCGGCTTGCGTAAAAGTAAGCGTATCAAAATCCCAACTAGCAAAAAATCGAACTTTTATCCTTGGCCCAGAAGTAGCAAAAACTTCTTTGCTTTGGAACGCTTCAAAAATGGCTGCTCTTGTATTTTCTTTTGCCCATACACCCGCCACGCCCGCTACGGATGCTTGTCTATTACGGGAATTCGCAAGGGTTTTGCCCATTCGTATTTCAGGCGTTGGGTCTTGTAAACCAGACTTGCCGATGTTATTATCTTCTTCCACATTACTTGCTCCATTATGACAATCGGTACTACCAATTACCCCAAATTTAAAGGGATTGCCACCCACTTTTTGTTCAATTGACAAGCCATCCTTAAAGGCTTCTCGCACAAAACTTCCTTTTGGTTGACTTTCTACTCTAGGTTCTGTTCGACCCAAGGTATGCTGATAGACTTCAAAATCAGCAAATTCATCATTGGGAGATAAGGCAGGATGTGCCATAGATTGTCCTTTAATTTGTAGCACCTCACTCACTGGCTCATTGCGCATTCTGGATTGGGTATACGCCAAATCCATCGGGTTGCCATCATTGGTGGTTAAGGCATACATTTTTCCATCACTTATATTGGCGTTGTGTGGAATAGCGATCACTTCAATGCCCTTTGTTCGTTGTAATTCCATCCATGCCCATAAATCTTCTGGGTTTTGGGAATCAAAAGAAGAAAAGGGCATACCTGTTACTTTTCCGCCTTTAAAAATAACATTGCGGTGCATATTTCTA
>JAYJMJ010241220.1:0-38289 GCA_036873875.1 Laminaria ephemera | reverse complement strand
TGGTTCCGGCACCCGGCATCCCTCCACTGCCAGTGATGCGGCCCATTGGCAAAAACGCTGAGATGTTTAAGGCAGCTTTAGAGCAGATGAATGATAAGAAGAAGTCTTTGGTCGATGACGAAATGAAGAAGTTGAAATTGGCCACTGAAATGCGGGATGAGCTGCTTGAGAAGTTTGGCGAGGAACACCCTCGCGTCCTCGTGTTGGAAAATCTCGTTTCAAAATCTGAGCAGAAGATTCAGGGACTCAAGGCGAATCTTACTGTTCTCGAAAAGGCGATGAAGGCTCAGGGTGATGCTATGGGGCAAGCAATCAAAAGAAAGTTAAGTTCGGACACCGAAATTGAGAGCGTTGAGCTGCCGAAGAAAGAAGACAAGTGATTGTGCACACCTTCGCTCTGGGAGGGGGCGAACCGAAGGTTCGAGAAGCTCAGTTCGGAGTGTTCGAACTTCTTCTTTGATCACGAAACAGTCAGCTCAACGATCGATGCATGCGATCGATGGCGTGGAAGTAAAAGATGTCTGCGCTGGGACGTTGGCTTCTCGGCCGTCAAACAGATGTGCCACCAGTCCAGAATCTCTATCTAGCCCCAACGTCAGCTGAGTTAGATCATTCGAGCGACTGCGTTTCCTCCGGTCGCTACGCTCCGACCCTCCCAGAGGGTCACAAGTCGAACAGCAAGACGGCGACAACCCTTATGTTCCACAAGAAGCGCTGCCGCTCGTTGTCGACGAACCGCTGACGAGCAGATCATCGATTAACAGATCACTCACTAACTGACGGAGGCGAAGCAGGCCGCTTGCGATGCGTTACGCATGCCGCGCTCAAACTAGCCAGCACCTGGCGGTTTCTTGTCTTTGAATTTGATCTTTTCAATCAATTTCTTAACCGAGCCGTCGGGAAGTTTCTTACCCGAGACAGCACCGATCGCGTCGACTGTGTAGGAATACTTCAGGCTGTAGTCGATGTCAAATTCGACTTCTGTAGTGACCGCATCTTCTGGATTGGTTTCACCAGCCAACTTTCCTTCGATGTACTCAGTTAGGTTGAGGTACATCCGTTCGTCAGCAAAAGTTTGAATGTCGCGTTCGTCGTCGACCATGATGCTGTTGATCATGCCATTTTCACCAGCTCTCAAGTTGATGCGAATCAACTCAGGCGGCTCTTCGTCCATTTGCTCCATTTGATCAACAGAAGCCAATGGCATTTTAACATTGAAATCGCCTTCTTGAGCGGCGACTTTGAAAGTCATAATGAAGAAGACCAAAAGCTGAAAAACGATGTCGATCATCGCAGTCATGTTCAGCTTGATGTCTTCGTTCTCTGGAGTATCTAATTGCATAGGTTCACCTCAACTTCTCCTTCACGCGAAGTGCAAAGCTTTCCAGTTCCGATTCTTGGCACTTAGAAATAAGTTCCTGAACCATGCCAGTAGGCGTGTCTTGGTGAGAACGGATGATGACAGCGATGTCTCCAGCTTCGGTCACGCCTTCGCGGGCTGCGTTGGCGATCTCTTGTTGAAAGATGACGTCCAGATACTTGATCTCATCAATCTTTTGACCGGCGAATTTGACTTTGCCGTCCGGTTCAAGGTTGAGGATCATCTGATAGTCAGGCCGTTCCTCAGGTGGAATGGCCATCACATTAAGAGGCAAGACGATTTCCTCGGCTTGATCGACTTCAGCAAAGTTGATTAGTAGCATGAAGAATGCAATCAACTGAAACGTCATGTCGATCATCGGCGTCAAATCGCCTTCGAGGATCTCTGAGCTATGTTTCTTTTTGAATTTCATTACGCGCGACCGTCACTGAGTTACTTATATCCCGTGGAGCAGTAGACGAGGACAGAGAGTTACTCTTTCTTCTTGCCAACTTTCTCGAATCGTCCCATCAAGTTTTCACTTGTGATACCAACTTCGAGGACCAGACGTTGGACTCGGTTGCGAAGGATGTTGTAGCCAGCGATCGCAGGAATCGCGATCGCTAGTCCGATCAACGTCGTCAACAAAGCCGTTGAAATTCCTTCGGCAAGTTTGTTTGGATCAGGAGAACTACCACCGGTCGCAATGCCGTAAAACGACACGATCATTCCGTGAACCGTTCCGAAGAGACCAATCATCGGCGAGATGGTGCCAATCAGCGCGAGGTAGCTGAGGCGGTGTTCCATTTTCATGTTCTCTTCAGCGCCGACTTCTTGCATGGCAGAAACGGCATGCTGGTAACTGCTGGAGAGCCGAGCTAAGCCTGCTGACAACACGTTGCCAAGGAACGACTCATCAGCTTTCGAGAGTTCGTAAGCTTCTTGATATTGTTTTTGATCGAGATGGGCTTCGAAGCCATCAATCAAATGTTGCGGGCAAACGTATTCTCTACGAGCCGCCAAGATGTTCATAATGAAGAGAGCAACAAGGATGAACGAAAGAGCCAAGAAGACAAGAATGTACTCAAAGCCCAAAGCATCCTTCAGCCAAATCAAAAGCGATTTTTTCTCGACCACTTCACCAGGTGTTCCGTCAGCCGCCACATTGGCTGCGGCATCTTGAGCCCAAGCTGTTGCATCGGCGATGCCAAGCGCCGGTAACACGAGCAAGGCAAGGCAAATCACTGCCGCTGCCATGCCCAATGACTTGACTGAGAAAAAACGCTGAAGTCCAATCCGCTGCATATTCAATTTCTCCAAAAATCGTCCGCGATGATTCCAACGGAAGTGGAAGGTGCAATAGTTAAGTGGAAGTGGCGAACGAGCTGGCAGGTTCTCTAGCTCGCCGTTCGATCAACTCTGATCGATGAGATGCTAGAGAAAAGGTCCGCTACTCAATTGTAGTTGCGCAGATTCAATTGCGAAACCATTAGAAACATTAAAGACGTGTCTTCCAAAATGAGTTTCGGTATCGTCGGTTGATGGTTTCTCTTGATTCATTGGCCCGGTCGGTGTTCTCCAGCGTTTTCCAAATGCCAGCGAGGTTGTAGACCGCTTCTGAGTGCGGATGTATCTCAGTTGAGAACAGCAAGTCGGTGAAAAGGAAGCTCTCTCGAGCCTCTTTGAATTGCTTGGCTTTGAGCTGAATAGCCCCTCGTGCATTGTAGGCATACGCAAACAGCTCTTTGTTGTCTGGGTTTTGGTCCCGAATAATCGCACTAATCGTTTCCATCGCTGGTGCAGCGTCGCCAGCCAAGCCCTCAGCTTTCGCTTTCTCGCAAGTCGCCAACAGTTTGTACTGCTGGGTCAGATCGTCGTTCTCAGGAATCGCCAGCAGCTCATTGAATGCCTGGGTGGCTTCTGCGAACTTGCCTTGCTTGAGCAAGGTTTCGCCCTTAAAGAAATGCCCTTTGAGGACATACTCAGGCCATTGCGAACTGACGAGCTTGCCAAACTGATTTACGCCATAGTCCAAGCTGCTTTCGCCTGCGGCAACCGCTAGATGTCCCATCATTTCTGTTGCCGGCGCGAAGTGGTGGCTCTTGGGATTCTGTCCAAGGAAAGTTCCCATGACTTTGCCTGCCTGTGAAGCGGTGACTTGTCCGCCACGAAGTGAGATGTTGGCAGTGGCCATTGCTTTCAGATAGTCGATCTCTGATTGCGTGACAGGATTTCCATTGGCCGCTGACTTGTTGAGTTCTTCAAGTGCGTCATCAAATCGCCCGTCAGCAATTCGATCGCGAGCTCGATCGAGGCCCGGTGGTTCTGCCTTTGCTGTGACTTTTTTGATTTGTGATGCTGGAATCGTTTCGGTCCCGGACTTCGTTTGGATCGTTACGGACAACGGAGAGATCTCTTTGATCGTGCCAGATAGCTTTGTGGTCCCGCCCGACTTTTTGTATTTAAAGACGGCGTCTGTCTGCGCGGAAACGTTGCTTGGGGCAAGCATTCCCAGCCCCAATAGTCCTGCCATGACCCAGGCAAAGTTACGAGTCTGAATCACTCGAGCAATTGAAGATCGTATCATTCGGTTCTCTGTTTCGTTTCTGTTGCAGTTTGTGCAACGTGTCATTTCTAAAATTCAGTGTTTGCGTCAGGACTACTGTGCTGCTTTCATCTCTTTCAAAAGAGAATCGAACTTTGCAGTCCACGCACCTTGTTTCAGGAAGTCGTATCGATCGAGGGCTTTTTCCAATTCGCTCTTGGCTGATTTGATCGCTTTCGCATTGTTGTTGTCGAGGAGGCCATATCGGAAGCGGCATTCGACAGAGTGGAAAAGGCATTCTCGGTAGGCGTCTTGCGCGGCTTCTTTTCCACGCGTGTAGTCAACGAGTCGTCGCCAGCCCCAGATCAAGTTGGATTCGCGTTTGGTTTTCGGGTTCTTCACTTTCATAGTGCCCATCATCGCCAGGGCCAGTTTGTCTTTCTTCTTTTCTTTCAAGCCCCAAAAGTGAAGCGTCTTGGCGGCTTCAATTTGCTGGTTCAGGCCGTTTTTCGTTTTCAAGATTTCACCAAACTTGTCCACAGCTGCTTGATACTGACCGCTGCCACGTTTGGCCAGTGCCAACAACTGCTGATGTTGTAGCTTGGAAAAATCAGTTTTGATTGAAGCTGCGTCAATGGCGTTGAGCGATTCGATGGCCAGCTTTGAAAGTTCTTTGGATTTGTCGACAGCGTCTAGCAGACTGAGTGATTCGGCCATGTTCAAAAGTGTGTCACCTGCCCACAGCAGCGTTGGCGTGTCCTTTGAACCGCGTACAACTTGCTCGAAGAATGTGTTAACAGTTGTTGCAAACGATATCTTTTTGTCGATCGAAGGTTGAAGCTCAAATTGATTTTCAATATCAACAGCAATCGAGCGAAAAACGCGAGTCAGTTTTTGCTGGTCAGCTGGCGAGCCGTCAGACTCCTGCATCATGGCTTTGATGCTGTTGTTAACTTTTTCGATTTCGCTAGTCGGGTCGGTTGAGTTTCTCATTGCAGCCAGGTACGTCTTGATGGCAGCTTGATGAGTGGCGAATCGATAAGTCTTGCTGACTTTTGGATTCTGAATCGACGCGTGCCCAATTTTGATCAGCTCAATCGGAGAGACGCTGGAGTTTTCCAAATGGTCAACGGCTAGTCCAGCTTCATTTGCGGTCAAGTGAGCATCGATGAGAAACAGCGAACACAAGGCGATGGGATAGTTGACTTTTTCAACATCCGAAACGTTGACCGCGTCAGTCAAATATTGCCGAGCCGATTTGAATTTCTTAGGGAGCGTTGGATCGTTTGCATTCGCTTTGCTCGCTTTGGTGTAGGCAATCCAAAGCCGTTGTGCCAGTTGGGCACTAAGCACCGAGCGGTCCCGCGATTCCGCAGGAAGCATCTTTAAATACTTGTCGGCACTTTCCAGATCGCCGCTCGATGCGAACACCGATGCAAATCGGGCTGCAGCGGAAATCGCTTCGTTTGAACCTGGCCAACGGTCGGTGGTCGATTCTCCCACCTTCAAAAGTCGGCCTTTGTAAAACTCTTTCTCTTCGCCTTCAGCTGTTCCATACAGCTCAGCATAGCTGCGGATCATCAGCGATGAAGACTGGCGTGTCCAATCGACTGTGGGGTACTTGTCCAGTAGGAATTCACCGATGATCGCTGATTCGAGAAAGCGATTTTTGGCGAAATGGCAATAGCTTTGTAAGTATCGAACGTTGTTGATATCAACACGAGGTGTTTCAGTATTGGTCATCAACAGGGCCGCATCGAACAACTCCATTGCCGAATTCGTAGTCGCATAGAGTTGCGATTGGGCGTCGGCGATTTCAGTGTCGGTCGATTTGTTTTTCTTGGCGTCAAAAACATCTTTCATCGCAACTTCGATGTCAGCGATCATGTCTTTGCCGCGTTGTCTCGCCTCGTCGAATGACGTTGGCGGTTTCATTTCAAGGTTCGATTCGGTCGCTGTAAATGACAGATTCCATTCACCCATCCATTTTTGAGCCAACTCTTGATGCGGGTTCTTAAGACGAGCCACGCTGCGAGCGAGCTTCGAGGCTCTTTTGTTCAGCTCGTTGGATTCACCTGAAGCACCCGTTCGTTTTTCTTTCTTAACCAACTCTGCCTTAATGTGCAGTGCCTTGGCCAGTTCCAGTTTGACACGCAGCCAATCGGGTTGCCGCTCTTCTCTTCGGTTCAGCAGCGCAACAGGTTGTGTTAAATACTGAATCACATTTTCATGTGGATACGGGTCGATGTTTGGCCAGCTGCTCGTTGCCAAAATCATGGATTTCTTTTTCAGCGGTTTGATCGCCGAGCTGTTATTGAGCTTGAAAATTTCTTCGAATCGCTGAATCGCTTGCGGGTGTTGTCCCAGCTTTTGAAAACATCGACCACTAAAAAGACAAGCGTCTAGACCTGCTTTGTATCCGTCGTATTTTTTGTAGAGATCGGAATACTCAGTCAGTGCCTGATTGAGAAACTTCGTTCGTTCTGAACTGCCTTCGGGATGTGAGTCGGCAAGCTGTTCAGTGACCAGAGGCAACCTGACTCGAACTTGTGTGTAAGTTCCTCTTAGCTTTTTAAGCCCAGCTTCTGAGCTAGGATCTTCGGGATCAATTTGGTAATTGTCGATCAGGCCACGAATGCCGGCGCGAGCTTGTTTGTACTTGCCGAGGGCTTCGCCAAACTTAGCGCGAGTTTTTTCTTGCAGTGCGGTCTTCTCATCAGCCGTCAATCGATCAGATTCAGATTGAATCAAATAGATGCGTGCTCGCTTGTATTGCAGGTTGCCTTGAAATCGAACGACGCGGGCTTCAGCGGCAGGATCGTCGATACTACTGGCGTACTGATTGAGCAACTTTTCCGCTTCATCGAGTCGCGGTTCCCATTGCTTGATGTCCCGAATCTGAGCGGTGCTCTCAATCAATGTTTCCGCTTTCTCAAACGGAAGCACTTTCTTAAACTCGTCAGAGACGAGGTTGCTGTTGGCAGAGCGCGTCAAGTAATCGATCGCCACGTCGTAGTAGCCGGCGTCTCGCAATGCCTGTAAGAATTCTTCTGCTGGCTCTTCTGCACGACAATGCGAGCTGCTTGACAAGTGTCCGCCCAAACCCAGTGGCGATACGATTACCAAAAATACCAATAGAAGTCTGTTCAATTTGCCATCCCCGTTCCATTCATCGTGACTGCCCAGCCTTTTCCCACCTTTGATTTTATCTCAAATGACAGGTAATGCAAAAAACGGATCAGCCTGTTTTTACACTGCACAATTTACGCAAACTGATGATTACCCGAAGAACCGGGGCAACTGCTGCGATTCTCACTCGCAACTCACCCGTAACTCGTCCAAATTATGCGAAACAAATTACATCTACGAGGGCGACATTTTAGAACCGAACCTTCAAAAGATAAATGCTTGATTGCCAGCCAATCACATTTCTCTTTCATGAATCACGTTCAAACAAAATCGCCGCAAATAGAATCCAGTGGCTCTTGCTCGATATGATTCCAGTAGACTAATGATAAACCCACCCAATCGATTTGTTGTTGCTCCGCTTTGCTGAAAATCTGTTCATGAATCCAGAAGAGCCCAAAAAAGAAAACCTCCTCGCACCAAGCGCTGGATCTTCAAAGCGTAAGGCAGCTGTCTCTCGTTCTATTCGGCTGAAGTTGTTCGCCTTGGTCAGCACTTTGTTAATCGTCATGTTTGCGATGAAAGAAGCCGGCAATCCTGAAAATTGGGCTTGGATGGGTTTTGAGAAAGGAAACGCTGAACTTGTTGCCAACTCAACGGCAATCGTACTCGAGCCCGGATCGACAAGTGCCGCTGATCCTGACGCGATCGTTGAACCGTCGTCAAGCATTGGCTTCACCAAAACTCAAGGTGATGGACAACTGCAGGCGATCAGTTCGGCTCCAGGCAAGCTCGTGTTTGATCAAGGCGCTGACTATCCAGCCGCGGCGGCAAGGTTTTGGGTCAAGGTTTTCCCAAGAATGAAACTGGAGCAAAAGAATACCTTTTTTCAATTGCTCAAACGAATACGTGATTCAAAAACAGATGTCCCTGATGAGAAAGCAGAATTCAATTCACTGGTCAGCTGGATCGAAAACGAACGTGACAAGTTTCACGCACAGGAACTTGGTGAGGTTTCAGTCATGGCTGAAAAAAATCCAAGCCGTCTTTCACGATCCAATGCCCTCAAGGACTCACAGGATTTGTGGCGAGATTCCGAACTGCCGGTTCTGACTGCAGCGTCGATTGGTGAAGATTTTCAAGTCGCGCAGCAGTTACAGCTTTCCAAGTTGCAGCGTCTGCTTGACCCAATCATTTTGGATGACGTGACGGATCTCTCGGCAGTTGGTCGAGCCGAGGATTTAGTGGCGTGGTGGAGGACATGGGAAAGAGCAGGGGCGTTGAAAGCGTCTGATCTTAACGATGCTGAATCGGTATCGCCTTTTCAACTCCGCGCGCAACCTGCTGCGTTTCGTGGCAAGTTGATCTCGCTAAACGGAATCGTCAAGACGGCGCGTCGGAAGCAACTTTCAAGTTCACAACTTGATTTCGAAGACATGATCGAAATGTGGATTGAACCGGTGGATAGTCGTGATCTGATTTGCGTTTACGCGATCAGTCCACCAAATGGGTTTCCTGAGATTTCCACACGTTATCAGAACTTCAACGAGTCAGTGAAAATCGCTGGTTACTTTTTCAAATCCAGATCGTATCGGGACGCGGAAGAGAAAGCTCGTCATTGCCCGCTGATTTTGGCCAATTCGTTTCAGTGGCAACAGCAAGCTCCAGCGGTTGCGGTCGCTAAAACAGAGTCATGGCTTCCTTCGACATCGACTTTCTTGTTGATTCTGTTGGGTTTGGGAGTGGCGTCTACTGGAATTGCCTGGAAAATTTACCGGGGTTACGAATATCGTTCGTATCAACCTCGTGGAAAATCGGTCGAGCGAATTGGAAAGTCGTTGCAGGTTCTTTCAGGTGACTCCGAAATCAAAACTGATGCAGAGAAAGTGCGCGAGCTTTATGATGAATCATAGAACGACAGCGGCGGTTTGGTTGGCTTGCGCGTGCGCGACTCTGTGCTGGCCATCGGGTCTTGTGTTCGCTTTCCAGACTAGTGAGGTGGCTCAAACTGAAGTTGCCGATCAAGCAATGGAGCTGTCGGGGTTCTCGGCCAGCGAAACTTTTGAAATTGAAGACGGCTCGCCTTTGATGCCTGCCGATGCGAAAGTCATTCGGCTCATTTATCGCGTCGGCCAGACGTCGGCTGGCAACTTCAATCAATGGAGTCGGTATTCGACGGAAGTCACATGGGATGAGCTGGCGTTCATGCCACGGGCTTATCGGTTCTGGTCGTTTCATCGTCGTGGCTTGGTGAGTCAGGTTGAGCCGTACAGGTTTGGTCCCGAGCATGGAGACGAATTGCTCAAGGGGTTTTACGTCGCCTACTGCCAGTCAAAGTCAGGTAAACCATTTGCTGTGCTGACTCGATCAACTTGTAAGAGCTGGCCTTTGAGTCAGGCTTTTGATACGCAACAGCCGATAGCTTTTTCCGGATTCTTTCTGGGACAGTTTCCTGTCGAAGCGGGACAGCTCAAGTTTGAGCAAAGGACAAGGAAGGAGCTTGAGGAAGCGGCCGCAGATATCGCTGTAGGTGGTGAGGAGGATGACGCTTCGCCAAACATTCCTGTCTTTATCGCCAATCGATTGGCTTGGTATCCACAAGCCGTTGACCCAGATCTCAAGGTTGATGCTTCGCGAGTCTCGCTTGCTCAAGCCGGAGTCGACATCGGACAATTTGATTTTGTGAAAAAGGAAAGCAGCAAACCACTGGGCGTGAAAGACTCCGCTTGCTTCTTTCAGATGATCGGAGCCGCTAAAGCGATTGGCGAAAATATTGCCAATGAACTAGATTCTCGTGACCAACCTGAGGGTGCTGCGAATTCGTTTTCTTCGTTCGTCGACCTGATGCAAAATCCAACTGGAAGCATCGGCAACGCGGTTTCTTTGCGAGGTCGCGTTCGGCAATGCGTTCCAGTTAAAATTCAAAATGCAGATGTGCGTCAAGCCACTGGGCTTGATGAGTACTATCAAATTATTTTATTCCCTGATTTAGACGGACAGCAAATTGTCGTCAAGAACTCTAAGGGCGAAGATCAGGTCTATACCAGTTTTCCAGTGACCGTTTGTTTGACAGAATTGCCCGCAGGCTTAACTGCCGCACAAGTCGAAGGCCAACAGCTTTTTCTCCAAGGCTTCTTTTATCGATTTTGGAGTTACGCTGCGGAGCGTGCTCAGCTTGATGGCGTGCAGGCTCAAGTCAGCCCGCTGGTGATTGCATCGAAATCGAGAGTGGTTACTTCGAGTGTACAAAAACTCAACGGCATTCTTGGAAGCCTGTTGTTGGCGATCCTGTTAGGTGTTTGCTGCTTAGCTTGGTTTTTGATTTATCGAAACAGTAGAACTCCAGTTCGTTCAGATGCGTTGCCGCAATCTGAGTTGCCCGAAAGAATCGACACAACGAATTTCGATTTGGCTGACTAAGCGATCCCTTGTCACCTTCGCTTCGCCTCAGCGCGCCTCGTTCCATTGTTCTGCCGTGGAACGCTCTGCCTCGTTATCGCGCACGCGATGCCTGTACCTACTGCAGCTTTTGTCTGAATACTTTCATCGGTTTGATTTGCGTTTCCCAAAAAAAACAACATCGAGAGTTGTCGATGCAAATTTCAAACACCCGTGATCGGGTCACGCACAGGAATTCTGCGATTGGTTAGCCACAACAGCGCGATCACAGCGAGACCGCCGGCCAATAGTAAGATCTGACAAGTCGACATAGCTTCCTCCTTGATATGTCTTATTGATTGGCTTCGGGTTGTTCCGTATGACAACGCCAAAGTGCTGAATCAACAAGTCCTTGCTCCCTGCTTTGTAATTGGGCCGCAGGTAAGGAGTAACTAAACGCAATGAACGTCTATTTGGTTCGCAAAAAAATGGTTCGTATTGCAATCACGCCGTGAGCAGCTCTCCCGCATCGCTACTTTTCTGATATTGAATGGCATGCGCTGTGAACGGATCTCCTGACCCCGCACTTTTTTACATGCGCTGTGAACGGCTCTCCCGCCTCCCTGCTTAACTGATATGCGCTGTGCGCGGGTCTCCTGACCCCGCACTTTCCTGACCGAAGGTCTCCAGTCGCAGACTTTATGTGAAGACAAAACCTTCCCGGCGTTGCAAGTAGCAATAACCAGACGTTTGGGCGATAGCTGGTTGTAGAGCGTCAACAGTAGCCATTGGGACCAGGGTTATCGCCCAAAACGCTGGGTTGCGGATGTTCGCGCATCTCAAAACTTAATGGCAAGCCCACCATTTAAAACTGGTGTGCTCATTCTGTCACATTCAATTGAACACTATTGTCCTGTGTTCGTTCCCAGTAACCACAATCCAAACGTCAGCATGAGTGGTGTTAGTAATAGGCTCAGCAGCGAAGTCGTTAGGCAGACTTGCACTGCGACCTTGGGGTGTCCTCCAAAATGCTTGGCAAGCACGATTGGGAAAATGGCCGTCGGCATCGCCGCTTGAACAATCAAAACGGTCTGCAGCTCAGGCGAAAAAGAAACCAGGTACGCGACTGCGAGAAAGACAATCGGCAGCACGGCAAACCGCAACACAGAAGCTGCCGACATTACACGCCAATCATTTTTCCACTTCTCTCTTTCGAGAACACCACCGAGCGACGCTCCGACAAGAATCAATGCAATCGGGATGGCACAAACCCCCAGCATGGCAATGGGTTTGTTGACGAGTTCGGGGAGGTACTGATACAGCCCTGAAAAATTCAAAAACAAACCGATTGCAATGGCGATCGTTGGCCCATTGAGTAGTCGCTTCCAAGCACCAGAAGAAGATCCACTGATGATAATGACACCCGCGGTCCACAAAGCAATCTCAACACCAAGACTGTGTACGAACAGCACGCCAAGAATTTGGTCGCTGATTTCTTTTGGAAAGATTCCTTGGATTAGAGGGATCGGGATGAAGCCATAGTTCTGAATCGCGGTGGCGACACAAAACGTGTTCAGCCCGTCTTCGCTCTTAATCTTTAGAGCTTTCCCGGCCAGCCAACAGATCGCGAAGGCAGTCAGAATCAATCCAGCTCCGACAAGAATCGTGGTGACGACAACTGAAGAACTCTGCAGACTCTTGTTTCCAGGCACGTTAGCCAAAATGAAGCACGGGTAAAGTACGTTGACGACCAGTCGCATCAAGCTGCTTTCCGTTTCGTCGGTGACAATCTTGAATCGCCGCGTCAGGTAGCCGATCGCGACGACAAGAAAAACCGGGATCGTGCTAACAAGGATTTTTTCGAATGTCATGCGTTTAGCAGAACATCTTGGACGAATTTGCAAAAGACGGCATGGAGCAAAGGAGCTTGCGTGCGATCCGATTCGCTACTGCCGCATCGTTACTGAACCTGGAGGCTGTCTTACGCGAAAATGTATTCGTTTGGGAATTCCTCTCTTCGCGACCAATTCAATCGCAGGGTCAATGAACTTAGCCGCCTGAGCGATAGCCCCGGTCCCAATGGATGGCATTCTGTAGCTACAAATCCCGCGAATAGATCCGCTGGCTCACAAGAAAAAATCAATTCATCAGCCTTGTTGGCCGCTCCTTTGTTTTAAAACGAATTACGTTCCTGGGCCCGACGTGAAATCTGAATCCTTGTGAGGCGTGAACGGATGCTTTAATATACGGAACTGCCCCAGCATGAGGATATTCTATGAGTTTGCGATGGAACCTACGCGCTCACGACGCACAGTTAGTCAGGTCAATTGAAAGCAACAGTGGCGTTTCGCCAGTCGTTGCTCAGTTGCTGGCGATTCGAGGAATCACCCACCCCAATGACGTCAAGAGTTTTCTTGATCTCAAGATGACAGGCCTTCGCGCGCCGTCCGAACTTCCTGGCGTCACGCCAGCAGTCGAAGTCATCTTCGCGTCGATTGGTGCGGGCGAAAAAATCTATGTTTATGGCGACTACGATGCTGACGGAATGACATCCACAGCAATCCTTTATCGCTGTTTGAAAATGCTTGGCGCTGATGTCAGTTACTTTGTGCCCAATCGACTCGATGACGGATACGGAGTGAGCATTGACGCGCTTGACCGACTGCATCAGCGAGGGGCCAAGCTTATTGTCACGGTTGACTGTGGGATTTCGAGCGTCAAAGAAGTCGATCACGCGCATGAGTTGGGGATGAAGATAGTCGTCACTGACCATCATCATGTCGGCCCTGAGTTGCCCAAGGCCGAAGCGATTGTGCATCCGGGCCTTCCCGAAGATCCCTATCCGTTTCCAGGTTTGTGTGGCGCGGGAGTGGCGTTCAAGCTTGCTTGGGCGCTTTGCCAACACAAAGCCGGCAGTCCCAAACTGCCCGAGCCGATGCGAAACTATTTGTTCGGCGCCATCTCGCTCGCTGCAATCGGTACAGTTTGCGACGTGGTTCCTTTGTTGGATGAAAATCGAATCATTGTTCACCACGGACTCAATTGCTTGAAACAGTTCGCAAACGAGGGGCTGACTCATCTCCTTCGTGTGACCGAAGTTGATAAAAAGCCAAAGATTGATGCTGGCGACATTGGGTTCAAGATCGGTCCACGGCTCAACGCAGCTGGGCGGCTTGGCCAAGCTCAACTCGGCGTCGAGATTTTGACTTGCGACGATCCGGCCCGTGCCGAGTCGCTGGCGAACTACATTTCCGAACTCAATAAGAATCGTGATACTCTAGACCGCAAGATTCTGAAGTCTGCGAACAAGCTTGTTAAAGACAATTTTAATCCGTCATCCGAACCGGCTTTGGTGCTCGCCGAGAACGATTGGCACTTGGGAGTGATTGGAATTGTTGCTGGTCGTGTGGCAGAGACCTACCACCGCCCAACCATTCTTTTGTCGATTGATCCGTTTGGAAATCGACCTGCAGTAGGTTCGTGCCGTTCTTCCTGTGGAGTCAATCTTTACGAAGCACTTTCGGGTTGTCAGGAACACTTGATCAAATTCGGCGGTCATGCAGCGGCTGCAGGGCTGAGTATCGAGCCGGATAAGATCGATGCGTTTCGCGAAGAGTTTTGCCAACAAGTGATCGAGCAAGTCAGTGTTGAAGAGTTGATTCCTGACCTCAATATCGATGCAGAAGCGTTGATCGGTCAATTAACTTTGTCGATGATGAGAGACTTGGACAAATTAGCTCCGTTTGGGCAATCGAATCCTCGACCCGTGATGTGTGCCACAGGAGTTCGTCTGTCAGCACCGGCAAAACCAATGGGAGCCGAAGGGCGACATTTGTCGTTACAACTGGTCCAGCACAGCGCCACGATTCGTGCCGTTGCGTTTGGTAAAGGCGACTGGGTCAAAGACCTTTCTGATGTTGATAAGGCTTATGATTTTGCGTTCAAGCCTGTCATCAATGAGTTTCGCGGTCGAAAAAGCGTTGAAGTTCAACTGATCGATTTTCGAGAGTCGGTAGAATCAGTGAGTGCCGCTCCGGTAGGAGTCTAGGTTTCTTGCATGGTGTTCGTCGGACTCGTTGTCGTGCCGCATCGTCGTGGAAAGATGAACCTAGCCGTTTGGGCGATGGCCCTGGTCCTAATGGCCGTTTTCGAGCTCTAAGACCGGGGCTATCGCCCAAGCGGCTGGAAGAAAAAACTAATTCATCAGCCCGTAGTCGATCGCGAAGCGGACGGGAGCGTAGGCTGAAGACGGACAAGCATGTCCGTCTTACGACAAATCGTTTTCCGGCTATTGAGAGCCCAGCTTCAAAACTCAGTCTGACTCCTTCACAAAGCGAGCAACATGGAAACCAAGATTCCCGGATGGCCCACCGATAGCGATTGGACTGCGGCGCTAACCAGTGAGTTCGAAACCGCTGGCTTTCGTGAGTTGATGAACTTTGTCGCGGAGGAACGCGATGGCGAACATCAGATCTTTCCTAAAACGGAAAACGTCTTTGAAGCGTTCCATCAGACTCCACTTTCTCAAACACGCGTCGTCATTCTTGGGCAAGATCCCTATCACGGTCCAGGACAGGCTCATGGTCTAAGCTTTTCGGTCGAAGAGTCCGTCAAACTGCCGCCGTCGCTTCGGAACATTTACAAAGAGTTGGCGACTGATATCGGTTGCGAGATTCCGACAACGGGAAACCTACTTCCATGGGCACAACAAGGCGTGTTGCTGCTCAACGCTGTGTTAACGGTGCGTCAAGGACAAGCCAATTCGCATCGTAAGAAGGGCTGGGAAAAGCTGACCGATCGCGTAATCGAAGTGTTGGGTTCTCAGGAGTCGCCGATTGTTTTTATTCTTTGGGGAAGTCCCGCTCAGAAAAAAGAAAAGCTGATTGACGATCGGCACGAAATTATCAAATCAGTCCACCCATCGCCGCTATCAGCTTATCGCGGATTCTTTGGCAGCCAACCGTTCTCGAAAGCCAATGCCGCGCTGGCGCGATTTGGAAAATCGGAAATTGATTGGCGTCTGCTTTCGTAGACTCGAAGTTCTTCTGATGCGGCAAGCCATTTTGGCTAAGTTGACCCAGAGCGGCCATCCAGCCTGTCATTCACAACAGTCACAAAGCGACGACAGGCAATAGCCATGGACGCAAGCCCATGAAGCGGGTCGAAAAGCTATCTGAGTCGCAACGCGACGGCATGAGCTCGGTCACTTAAATCCTGCCGTCGCTTTGCGACTTTGGGTGTTGTTTAGCCGTCTCTATTCCCGGCACTTGCGTACTGGGCTACGACCTGACGTCACTTTTGTGTTTGTTGCGTCAAGGTGTCTTTAGTTGCAAGACACTAGCGTTGGGGCGGCTCATTTTTTGACGGCCGTCGGGCATCGAACAAAAGTGCCATCTAAATAGGTTCTCTGACAGTGAATCGTGAGTTTTCATTGTGCAATCAACTTGCGCTTCGATATTTCTCGAGCAGGATTCCGCTTGGTCTGGGTGGTGAAAGCGACTACGATTCCCGCCCATGAATTCGTTCAGAAACCACCAAACGATCGACCAAAGCAAGGCCAGGAAGCGACCATCAAATCGCTCTCTGGGCCATCGGTTTCGTTGGTTGCTAGGTCACGTGGAGCCGATCGTACCTTTGGTTACAGTGCGGCTTACTGACGATGAATCGCAGTCAGATTCAGAGACTGATTGCGCTACTCGGACAACAGCGACAATGGAAACGGATCTTTCTGCAACTGATGATTTTGTGCAGCGTGAACGCAAGTCAATTTCATGTGTGATTGAAGCCAACACTCCCACACCAAAACCAGCTCCACGAAAAATTGAGCATCGGGTTGAAACGTTGCGTCCTGTCGTCTCAATGGTTTTCGTTTTGCCGCTGGTGCTGTTTTATGAAATTGGCATGATCGTTTTCCACAGTGATGCCCAGCGGATGCGAGTTGGAATCGATCATTGGGTCCAGCAATTCCTGGAATTGTTTGGAGCCGGCAAGCTTGTTGTGTTGCCATTATTGACGTTGGCAATTCTGCTGTTTTGGCATCATCGCATTCATGACCGTTGGCAGTTTAAACTTTCAACGATCGGCGGGCTGATCGCTGAGGCGATTGGTCTGGGCGTCATCATGGCGGTGGCCGCAAACTTGACAGGGTTGATGGCCTTTGGGCAAACTCCTCCCGTAGCAGTCGGGTTGGTGGAGTTGATTCGCGATCCCGTCTGGTGTTCGCAAGCGATCAGTTGTGTTGGAGCTGGAATTTACGAAGAGCTAATTTTTCGCGTGCTAATCTTCTTGCCCTTGGCGGCATGGTTGGCCAGAAAGCTCAATGACGAAACGGTGGCGCTGGTGGCTTCGATGCTAGTTGTCAGCGCCTTGTTCTCGATCGTCCACTACGACGTCGTCAATCCAACAGGCGAGCCATTTCAGGCCGCCACGTTCCTGTTTCGATTTGCTGGGTCAATGATCTTCTGTTTGTTGTTCAAGTTTCGAGGTCTCGCCATTGCTGTTGGGGCGCATGTCGTTTTCGATGTGATGATGCTTAGTTAAATGAACTTCAATGTTCGCAACAGTGGATCATGACAGGCAAAACGACAACAATACAAGCACGATGCACAAGCGAGTGGATTTCCGTGTCAGGTCGACTCGCTTGCGCTTCGTGCTTGTATGGATGACTCCTCAATGACCGAAACGCTGGTTTGTCCGTTAGTGAATGCGTAGTCTGCATGCGTCGAGAAAGCAACACAGGTTCGAGCAACAATAAAGAAAAGACACTTGTCAACACAAAGAAAAAATTATTAAAAGTTAAAGTTGATCTTCTCTATTTCGGCAGTCGATTTTACAGTTGTGACTTCGAAAAAAAACGAGAGTTGTTTTTGTCGATCTTTATTCCTTTACTTTGGCCGTATCTGTTAAACAATTGAATAGAGCTTTGATCGAAGCTTGTTGACGAACCACCGACTGACTTATTTTACTGCGACGCATAGTGCTTTTCGTTCGACCAAAAATTACCGAGATGAATTTTCACCTGTTCGGGCGCTCTGTGCACCCGGAGCTGGTAGAAGCGTGTGCGGCGCGAACGATTGAAAGAAAAAACTATCACGTTGATCTGAACATAACAGCCGATGGTCATGTTGTTTCCTTTCACCATGATGACAAGCTCATCTCTGAAGTGATGGCGGCCGGGAATCATTTGCTGCCACTCCAAGGACGCTTGATCTCAGGCGGTGTCTCGGGCAATCGTGTGAACGAGCCGCTGGTCTTTGAGGATAAGATTGGTTATCGCTCTAACGTTCAACTTGAAGCGGTTAGCAAAAAAATGTTTGTTGCCATCCAGCAACAGTTGGATGAGAAAATCGAAACTGAAGGCCTGCTGCATCGGTTTCACTCCAACGGACGTATCGCCTTTGGTGCGATCAGCTACATCAATGTGCAATCGTTCATCAATCATGTAAAGATTCGCTCGTTCCACACGTTCCCAGATACGTGTGCGGTTCTTAAAAGCGAGTCAGTGTTTACGGCATTGTCGACCAAGTAAGTGATGATCGCTGCGTAATACAGTCAGGCTTGTGATTACAGCGACTTTCGAAACTCGCTGTGCGTTCCTACGCTTGCTACGACAGGAAATCCAACACGGCTTGATTGAAAGCCTGTGAGTTTTCTAGCGGGCTCAAGTGACCGGCTCCGGCAATCTCAACAAAGACCGAGTTTTTGATCTCATCTGCCATCGTTTTCATTTCACTCGTGGGCGTGATCGTGTCATCCGAGCCAGCAATCACTAGCGTTGGAATGTCGATTTCTGACAGCCACGATGTCGCATCCTCACGATCCTTCATTGCCAATTGCCCGTAAATAAACGCATCGATGCTCGTGCGACGGATCATTTGATCAACCTTGGCAACGATTTCGGGTTGGCTCTCAATAGTCGACGCGGAGAAAAGTTTTGGCAGCATCGTTTCGGCTGCATGTTCGATTCCGTTTCGCTCGACTGCCTTTGCTGACAAAACACGAGCTCGACGGGTGGCTTCGTTGTCGGCCGCGGATCTTGTGTTGGCACAAATTAACCCTGCCAGTTTGGCCGAATGTCGTTTCCAGAATTGCCAACCGATGTACCCGCCCATAGACAGGCCGCAAAAGGTGACTTTCTCTATTTTCAATTCACTCAAAAGGTCGGCCAGCAGGTCAGCAAGATCGGCCAGCGTAGTTCCGTGTTGCATGTCGCCGCTTTGGCCACATCCAGGCAAGTCGACGGCCAGTACGTTGTGAGTTTTGGAAAGCTCAACTATTTGGTGAATCCACAGTTGGTGGTCCAGTGGAAAACCGTGGACCAATAGGACTGCTTGTCTACTGTCAGGTTTTGAGATTCGGAAATCGACAAACAGTTCTTGTTCGCCGACTAGAACAACTTTCTTTTCGTCAGGACTGTCGGACATCGGGAGCTCTTTTTCGAAGTGAACGTTGACAAGGAAGCAGGTTAAGGAGCCGTCAAGCTCGGGATCAGGTGAACGATCGAATTAAGCAAAAGACCGAATTAGGCAAACGCGCGATAGAGCCACTGCATTACGATGCCAGCAACCGCGACAAAGGGTGCCGCGAAAAACCAATTCGATTGCAACGGAGCAATTTCACGTTTGATACGAAAGATCTGGAATGCATTCCAAGGGATTTGGAACGCGATGAACAGATACATGCCAAAGCTGCCCGGATTAAAGTGCCAAGCACGAGCAAAGTCACCGCGGCTGATTGAGATGAAGGCGCGAGTCAGGCCGCAACCCGGACAGTTGACGCCAAACACGGCCTTAGTCGAGCAACTTTCTGGCATTGGGATCTTCATGCCTGGCATGTAGACGGTGCTTTGGCCTTCACTCTTCATGAGGAATGACATCAAGATGACGGCTGATGCGAGAGCGAAGAAAACAATATGCAACTTCAGGTTGGGACTGTAGTACTCTGAGACAGATGGCGAACTATTCGTCGCGGGTTCAGTCAATTCCTGACGTACCTGTGGCGGCGCTGGAGTTGAGTTGGTGGGTGCAGAGTCGGGACTAGGGTCCATTTTGAAAGGTCGATCGTGTACGAAGCGGCTGGAAGCATTCGTCGTTGTAGGTTGTTACTGGTCTCGCCAAAATCGCGGAACGAAGAGAACCAAGATTGGAAAGATTTCCAATCGGCCCAACATCATCATCCAGATGAAGAGCATTTTTGTTACGGGGCTGAACGAGGCATAGTTCTGAGTTGCGCCAGCGATTCCCAATCCAGGACCAATATTGTTAAGCGTCGAAGCGACGGTGCTCGCCGAGTCAATCAGCTTATTGTCAGCACTAGCGCCCCAAGTCAGATCAGGCTCTACCAAGATCATAAACAGGAATCCAAACGCAAACAAAGCGGCGACCAACCCAAAGTACACCATAATGGTTCGCCTAAGTGTTTGATCTTCTAGTGGTTTTCCAGCAATTCGCAGTGGACGGACAACTTTTGGGTGAAACGATTGCTCAATCTCTGTTCGCATGATTTTGACAAACAAAACGTAACGGATGACTTTCATTCCGCCACCAGTGCTTCCGGCGCAACCGCCGACAAACATCAGCAATAGCAAGATGCCGCGACCGAAGTGATTCCATTGATCGAAGTCCGCTGTCCCATATCCGGTCGTTGTGATAACTGAGATGACTTGAAAAAGTCCGTTTCGAAATGCATTCTCAACGGTTTCAAAACCAGGGTCGTTGACTCGCATCCCAATCGCAATGATACAAATCCCGACCGCGGCAATGATGCCAATGTAAGTCTTAAACTCAACGTCTTTGAGCAGTTGTTGTGGTTTTCCCGTGGCTGCAATGACCAGCAAAGTAAAGTTCGTTCCTGCCAACATCATGAACAGCATCACGACGTATTCAATAGCACGGCCGTTGACGCCGTCTTTGACAAAGTGGCCGAGGCTGGAGTTGTAAGTGCTAAAACCTCCCGTCGCCATGGTGGCAAACGCGTGGCAAACCGCATCAAAGACGCTCATGCCGAGAAAGACCAAGATCACTGCCAGTACAATGTTGAGCCCAGTGTAAGTCGCAGCAAACATCCAAGCCGTGTGTTGCATCCTCGCAGTTGTGTTGTCATGTGTTGGGCCTGGCATCTCTGCTCGCATGAGTGATTTGCCCGCCGAGCCTTGACCGAGCAAAACAACGAACAAAGCAATGATGCCAAGACCACCAAGGAAATGCGTCGAAGCGCGCCAAAACAAAATGCAATGCGGAACCAGCGTTGGGTCTTCGAGATCACAAAGCACCGTCGCGCCAGTGGTGCTGAAACCCGATTGCGATTCGAACATTGAATCGATCAAACCCATCCTGACCCAGCGCATTCTGTAATGAGAAGCTCGATCTGCGGGTGCGTGAGAGATTTGGCCGGGCGAAATTAATCGGCTTTGAAACGGTTGTGAGTTTGTTAGTTCGCGAAAAATTTCAGGCGCGTTTTGGAGGCCTGATTTTTCAATCAGCTCGGCACGAGAAACACCGCGTGCCGACGCGCCGGTGATTACTTTAAGAACCGATAAGGAATCGGACGAAATTTCTGGCGCTCGGTCCCATGACTTCCAGACCTTCAGCCGATTGCTGTTGACCAACACCATCTCAGACTGATCAACTTCGGCTGAATCAAACGTTCGAATCGATGGACCGCGATAGGTCCCGCTGAGAACGTAGGGCAGGGCACCCAGCACCGTCGCCAATACCCAGCTCAAACCCACGACCGCCATTGCCTCTTTGCGGTATAGCCGCGTCTGAGCGTCTCGCCCAAAAGAAAAGAGCAATCCTCCGATGACGCAGCTGATGACCGTGCTGATCATCAAACCGCGGATTCCTGCCAGCTCCCAACTACTGTGCTCAACAGAAGCATCGGTATGGAATCCGATCCCTGGCGCTGCCCAGATCAAACTGAACAGCATAAAACAGCCAATCAGGATCGACAGGATGCCCAGCAGTCGACAAAGGAGTTTGACGTTCATGCGAAATTACTCTCGAGCGTCGCTAGATGAGTCTTCAAGAGCCGAGTCTTCAAGAGCCGGGTCAATCTCATCATGCGAATCCATGTCCCTGGGAGGCATCGCGCGTTTCGCACCAATCAAGATCCCAATGGGACAGGCTCCGACAAGCACGATGAACAACCATTGAAGTTCTGGAATCGTTTTGAAGACCATTTGAAAAAGAGTCACTCCCACGACCAGAACCAAAAAGATCGCGTGACTCATTTTCGCAAAGTTGGAAAGCTTGATCGACAACCACCCAACCGCCGCGCTGACAACGAGCATGACGATCACGATGGGCAAAAACCGTCCTCGCGGAAATAGGTTGGCCGCATTGTTCTCAAGGAGCTCTTTGAATTTTTCCTCTTCCAGTCCCATGGCTTGGAAAGCATCTGGGAAAAAGCTTCCGCAAACAATTGCCAGCCCCATTAAAAAGAGCAGGTAGCAAGTCACCACAATGATGAAGCTGCGGATAAGGTAACCAGGCGTGTTCGCTGGAGCTTCGTTAGACATCGAGCAACTATCTATAAAAAAAATGGACTTGATTGATTTCAAGTCCATTATGTTCTGTTAACGTCGAAGTGATAAGCCAACTGATCGAAAAGTCTGACCATTGCCTATCAGAAACCGTTCCTGCGAACAGAAACGACTCTTGTGGTTACTTCGTTTGTGTCTGATCAGTCGCTTCGGCAACGTTCGCGGTACCTTCAAGCTGTCGATCGAGAATGATCTGCGGTTTGCATTGAGCCAGAACATTTCCCATCGGTGCAGCAAGTGTGACACGATTGTCGGATAGCAGCGTAAAGATTTTTTGGCTTTTCGATTCATTGCCAGCGGCATCGACTTCGGTCGTTTCGACAACGAACCGTCCACCGCGAGCCTCGACAACGCTCCATTTTCCTGTCGTGATACCAGAAATCGGTTGTCCGCCAGGAGGAGTGACTTCGATTGCCGTTTCCACTGTGCCATCGGGTTTGAAGTGGACTGCCATCTCAGTCGAAATGAAAGCCTGAGTTTGCGCGATCAAAGCGTCTTGTTGTTCGGCCGTCATTCCAGTGGCGGCTTGCTCGAGCAATGCTTCATCCAAAGCGGCGCTGCCCCACCAGATACCATGCAGCTGGTTGGCTGAATTCGATATGGTTTCTTTTTCTGTTTTCACAGCGGCTTGGTAAACCGGATTGCCAGACGCTTGCGATTGGGCAACATCGGTTTCCGTTGTTGATGTTCCGCAACCTGAAGTAACGGCCAGCGAACCACCAATCACAGTCACCAACAAAAGGGTAAGTTTGGATTGAGTGCGAGTTCGCGAGCGAATGAACGACGAGATATTAAGAGACATGGAAAACTCCTTTTGTCCATGCTGGATCATTGATAGTTAAGTCAACGACGTTTGAATTTTAGTTTCATGCTTAGGCCAGCCATGTTGGGTGGAACCAACTGAATCGTGTTATCGTCGATCAATTGAACTTCATGTTCGGTTTGCTGATCGGCGAGTTCGCACTGGATTTTAATCAGTGCTTCGGATTCATCGGGTGGAAGAAGCTTCCACGTTCCGAGTTTGTTGACGTTAAGCTGTCCCAATTTGGTTTCTGTTTGCAGAACACCGTTGGGTTTAAAGATGATCGACATTCGAGGCGGAGAATCCTGCATCGATTCTCCTTCTTCTTCTGTCTCGGGCGAATCTTGGTTGACTTGCTCCAAAACGCTATCGCCTTGAATGATGTCCCAGCTTCCAATTAGCGGGGACTTAATTGAATCGCTGCAACCGCTGGCAAGGAGTATGCATGCAAGCAACGTTAGGATTTGACCCAAGCGGTTCATTTTTAAACTCGTGTTTTTGCTGGTCTATGAGCGCATAAAGCTCTTTTGAATGTTGATAAACTTCTCTGATTGTATCGGTTTTTCTGATTGCTGAGCGTTTTTCGGTCGATTAATTGACAGGCTGTACTTGTTACAGGTCTTAGTCAATTCAAGGGTCCGCAGTTAGCATGCGGAACACGGGGACCGAAATGATTCGTTTAACATTAATGTGCTTGGGACTTTCATTCGCACTTTTGGCCACAGGATGTTGTGGACCGATGGGCTGCGGTCCAGGTTGTGCAGACATGGGATGCAATGACTGTGCTGGGGTCGGAGTTGCCGGCAACTACATTTCAAACAATCCAATTGAAGGACTACGCAACTGGCGCAAAGGATTGACTTGCGGTTACGGCTGCGGCGAAACTTACGTAGACGAGTGGGTTAGCACACCGCCAGATTGTTCAGATCCATGTTGTGCAAACCAGTTCGTTGGTGGCGCGGTAAAGGCTCGACCACTTTGTTGGCAGCCAGGCACGTTGTTCAACGGTTTGTACGGAAAGCGATATTGCAGTGGTAACGCATCATCAACGCCTTGTCCTTGCGGTGCTCCTACCTGCGGTGGATGTGAAAGTGGCGGCTGCGACAGCGGTGTCGTCGTTGATTCAGGTTACGTCGAAGGTCAGATCATCGATGACGGATATATTGACGGCGGTATGATGCAAAGTATGCCAACGCCTGCGGCGGCTGGCGGAAGTAGTGGCTGTGGTTGTGCATCATGTTCGACTGCACCCGGCACTCGATTAGCACATCGTCCAGCGGCTGATTCGATCACTGTTCGTGCTCAGCGAAATATGGATGCTCGTGCGAGACATATTCGCCGCTAGAAGTCACGGCGTCTAAGCTGTTCTTCTCACGATTTTTTGACCGCCTCATTTGCCAGATTGATGGCAATGAGGCTTGCGACGAAAGCGATTTCTAATTCCTCTCGTCCCTTGCCTAGAGGCATGTCTTTCTCCTCTGGCAAAATTTCTAAGAAAAAATAAACGCTTTGTTGCACCTAAGTTTGGGCTGTTTGGATCGCCACGACACTCTGGTGCCTCTTTCGAACACGGCGACTGTAGCCCTGCGTAGTTCTACGCAGCAGGCGAGTTTGGCTCCGATTTACTAGGCTTTTCTGCCTTTTGCTCTGGACTGTTCCTTTCGTCCATGAGCCTCAACGATGCGCCAAAGGTATGCGTTGGCATCTTTGTGGCTGATCGTTCCCCAGCTGAACCGAAATCTATTCACTTTCTCAAATTCATAACAACTTCTGCGTCGACAATTAAAATAGTGATCTCAAGGGTGTCAAATGGCAATAATAAACCTGATTTCGCGAACACTTGTCTGGTCCTGCTCGTCTCAATTATTGACTAGGACAAATACTCTTTTCACTTCCAATTAGATTTCGAGAACGTTGTGCCCAACGAAGCTATCCGATTCATTCGGTTCACCTGTCCCTGCGGTGGCAGTCTGACCGTAAAACCAGAAGAAGCTAAGAAGCTGGTTTCCTGCCCATTCTGCAGCAGGCCGTTGCGCGCATCGGATTTCAAAATCAAACCGAGTAGCAGCCAGGTTCTCGACCAAAGCCAGTCTGGTATCGAGGTAAGTAACTCGAGCCGGTCTGGCATCATTGCCAATTCTGCCGGCGATGGGTTTCCTGATAAACCAGATCGAGTGGACGCGCATCGAGTGGAAGGGCAGCGATTAGCAGCTGAAGCAAATCGACAGTCAAATCAAGATCCTTCCAGTCAAACGACGAAGTCACAAACCCAGCAACGCATTGCCGCACGGCACAGTCGCACCATGCAACGCTCGATGACGGAAACGGATGTTGGAGCCAGTGGCGTGACTCCGCCTAGCGATTCGGTGTCTGGTTCAAGCGAATGGGCTCCCAATACGATTGTCAAACCAGCCAATGGGAAAAAGTCAGCTCGGCCTTATAAAAAGAGATCCAAATTGGACAAAGGTGACCGTGACTTGTACATGACGGTCGGACTCTGCACCTTTGGCGCTTTGTTTCTTGGTGGAGTTTTGTTTTGGGTGATGATTCAATCGAACCGCGGCGCTAACGATGTTGGCGACGAGGTCTCAGCGGTTGAAGCTGGAGCGGGTTTGACCAACTCAACAGATGGAGCTGCAGGTGATGGCACCAACATGATTGGCGAAGGAGAGAAGCCTTCATTCAACAAGCCCTGCATTCGTTTAGTCAGCGGTGAGTGGCAAATCAGCCAAGCCTTGGGAACAAAAGAAAGCGAAGTCGAAGGGGCTAGGCTCTTTGTGGATGTGACCGTCGAGAACCTTACCGAATGCGACATTGTCTTGATCAGATTCGAACTCAAATGTCAGGACAAGAGATTCTTGGGCAAGCGTCATGTTGTCGATTACCAATTTGAGAAACCATTGAAGCCCGGCGAAATTGCGAACGTTGATTTCACCGCGGAATCGGGCGACTGGGATTCGATCAACGCGTACGCCATTCGATTTGAGAGCAGTGACGGTCAAGTCAATTCTGATCGCGTCGGTCCGTACTTGCTGGACAACTGATCTGCTGGATGCATTCGCCGCGATGGTGATGCAAGACGTTTTCTACTTCGCCAAAGCAAGCATTGGCCCAACGCTTTATCCAGGTGGCCATTTTAAATTGCGACCCGCCAAGATATGGAAATGCAGATGGTCAACTGATTGACCGCCTTCGGCACCGCAATTGGCGACCACCCGATAGCCGTTTTCTAGATCTAAAGATTTAGCCACTTCGTTGACCGTCAGTAGTAAATGACCGGCAAGCTCGCGATCTTGCTCAGTGAGCGCCGCGACGTTCTCGACTTCCTTTTTTGGAATCAACAACACATGCGTTGGGGCTTGTGGGCTGACGTCGCGAAAGGCAATGCACAGGTCGTCTTCGTAGACGATGTCAGCAGGGATTTCGCGGTCGATAATTTTCTTGAAGATGGACTTTTCAGACATGTGTTCTCAATCGTCGGCAAGCAAAATGGCTTCGTCGGCAATCAGCGTGACGATGCCAGAGCGAACGGGCATTAAGAGCGTGCCGTCCTCGTTGATTAGTCCTCCGTCGATCGGACGCTGAATCGATTGACCAATGCGGTTAACCAGTTTTCGGCTCTTGATCTTCTTGTTCAGTTCGTCGACTTGTTCGCCATTGATCTCGATCAAGTTCGATTGCGTGACTGGGCAACGAATCATTGTCAAGAGATCAGGTGAGAGCTGTGTCATGGCTGAATCTCGATTGGGAATCAGGAGTGGAGGGTTGCCTCCATGATAGCATTTTTTGCTTACCGTCAAAATAGTATTCGCTTAACGTGTTTTTCGCCCGAGTTGGCTACCGTGACCACCCAGGCGAGCGGCAAGACTGAGATATCGCTGAGATTCATATTGTTGGTTTTCGGGCTTATGGGTTATCACATTAGGCCGTGCCACGATGGCGCGCAAGACGCACAAGGCACGCACTTAGCGCGAGCTTGGACAAATGACTCAGGAGCACATGATGACAAGGATGAAGTCGAACCCCTGCAATATCTTTTCAGCCACGCTATTTGCGGTGGCCATTTATGTGCTTGGCTCAGGCGTTGTAACGGCACAGTTGTCGATTGAAGGTGAGTTTAGCCAGACAAAATCTGTGGCCTCGGTTGCCAAATGCGATTGTGACGAATGCCAAAAACAAGTCGCGGCCACAGCGATAAAAACCAGTTCATCCCAAAATGCTTCCGCCACGCCAGTTTCTACGACGTCGAAGTCAACTTGCGCGTGTTGTCCCAGCGGCAAGTGCGAAGAAGCCTGCTCTGATGGGTCATGTGTTGCGTGTCGATCGATCGCTGGCAATCAGAGCCAAAATGATGAAACACCTCTGCCATACTCTTATTCCGTTCGTGCGACCGATGCGATTCCGCCCTACGCAGATTGTCCTTCGATGGATACGCATTCGATTGTGGTCGCAAAAGAAATGACGCCGATGATTGACGCTCTTTCTATCGATCAATACTGTGCAGACATGGCCGAGTTGTTGGCCAAGAGTCTCGCCAATCCTAAAGTTGATTCGGAGACTCGTCAGTTTGCAATTGAGTCAGCGTTGAAGATGGCTGTCCGGAACTCAGAGTTGAAAATGGAGTCGCGATTCGAAGAGATGAAAGTTCGCCATCAAAAAGAACTTGTCTACTACAGAGACTACGCAACTGAAGCCGCAGCCAAAACTAATTCGACGCGCGAAGTTAAGCAATGGATGTCACCCATCTATCAAAACTTGGAACGAAATTATCAGCAGATGCGATTAATGCAGGCCAGCAATGTGAACATGGATCGCACGTTAAGACTGCTTGAGCAAATGGCAAAACAAACATTGGGTGATCCTAACCCGCCGCGACAGAGAATTACGCTTCGCTCTCCTCAGCCGCAACAACTCGCTCAGCAGTCTGCTGCTCGAGCGAACAATTATGCTTCGGTTCAGAGCGCTTCAACTGTTTCGGAGGTTGCTCTGCTTAAGAACCAGCTTGCTCAAATGCAGGCTCAGCTAAACTCGTTGCGTGGAACGTCGTATCCGGACAGCTCGCGTGCAGGAGTACGGCAAGCCAGTGCGAACCAGCCACTTCAGTTCCAACAAAGAACGCCGCTGCCAGTGCTTCGCCAGCCAAATTATGAGCGACCGATGGAGCACCAACGCTCGTCTGATTCACTGACGCCGTTGCGATCTCAGCAACGCAGCAACGTGCCTTACTCTTACTAACTGGCTGATGAAGTAACCCGTTGATAAAATCGATTCTTGTGAGGCATGCTCATTGTGGGCGTGCCTTTTTTTGTTGAACAAGGCCTACAGCAGCGAACGATGCTAATCCTCGGCGATTAAGATTGATTGTCTCAACGTTTGACTGCATCGAAGGCCAACTGTTTCAACGGCTGACTGCTGAAGCGATTGACTGCTGCAACGTTTGACCGCTGCAAGGGCTGATTGGTGTCCCACTGTCAGGTGGGATAGGCTTCCAGCCTGTCAACTGAATCGCCAGATTCGCTAATTGGAAGTGAAAAGCTGGAAGCCTATTCCACGTTCTGATTCAAAAATGACAACGTCAGTGTGATTGTCCGATGGTTATGGTGAACAACCGGTGGCTAGTTCTTGCCGCTCGCGGTTTGCGGGCGGAGTCTAGCTAGTGCCGTTTTCGACAGTTTGCTTTTGCATGGCGATCGTCATCCAGTCAACTTCGCGATCAAGCTCGTCTGCTTCATAGAGCACACGGCCAAGAAATGGAGCTGTTGAACGAGCCGTGATCTCACGTTCGTTAGTGCTGCGGCTTTGATCATCTTCAAAGCTTTGGGCGTCATTGAGAACGACTCCGCCGATGTTGAGGCCGTCACGAAAGCAAGAAGCGGTGATCAGTGTTTGCAACATTTGGTTGATGGCTCCAACGCAATTCACGCCGACGGTGACGATTGGATAGCCAAAGTCATATGCCAGGTCAGCGATGTATTCGTCATCGTTGATGGGCGACATCAAACCACCTGCGCCTTCGACGACGATCACGTCGCATTCATCAGTCCAGGCCGAGATGGCGCTGCGAGCCAATTCGGGATCAATTTGTTTACCCTCGGCTTGTGCAGCAAGATGCGGTGCGATGGGAGCGACAAATCTTTGAGGACAGACTTTCTCCAGACTCAACGGTCGGCCCGCGGCTTCCCATAGCGCGACGGCGTCTTCGGCGATCACGTCTTGGCCATCGGAAACACAGTCGCTGGCGATTGGTTTGTAAACGCCAACTCGATGGCCAGCCTTGACCAATGATCGTACGATCAAAGATGCCACATAGGTTTTGCCGACTTCCGTGTCAGTACCTGTGACAAACAATCCGTATGGTGGTTTTTTAAACATGGCGTAAGATTACCGTTCCGATGATTCGGAGAGAATAACTATATCGAGGTGAAAGCAATGGTTGTGTAAAGTGTGGACAGCTTCAATTGCAGCTTATCAGTAGAGACCCAATGTCGCACGGACAAGACGAGAGAAAGTCGAATCCGACGTCAAAAAAATTGTACTTGATCAATAGCAGTCATGAATTCAAAAACGTCCAAAGTCTCAGTCGCTGCGATTCAATTGAATTGCACCGACAGCGTCGAAGACAACGTTCAACGCACGATCGACGCAATCGATAAAGCCGCTGCTCAGGGCGCTGAATTGATTTGCCTTCAGGAATTGTTCGGTAGTTTGTATTTCTGTCAATCAGAAGACCACGATCAATTTCAGTTGGCGGAGTCGATACCCGGCCCTACCACGGAAAAGATCAGTGAAGCGGCCCGCAAGAATGGTGTCGTCATCGTAGCTGGACTGTTCGAAAGACGCGCCGCAGGCCTGTTTCATAACTCGGCCGTTGTGATCGAAAAAGACGGTTCGATTTTGGGAACGTACCGAAAAATGCATATCCCCGACGATCCCTACTTCTACGAAAAGTTCTATTTTACTCCGGGAGATCTAGGCTTTAAGTGTTTTGAAACGTCCGTTGGAAAAGTTGGAGTCTGCATCTGTTGGGATCAATGGTTTCCCGAAGCCGCGCGACTGACCGCGCTCAGTGGGGCAGAGATTTTGGTCTATCCAACGGCGATCGGTTGGCAGGCCCCAGAGAAGGAAGCGTACGGTGCCAGCCAGTTGTCGGCTTGGCAAACGATGATGCGATCTCACGCGATTGCCAACGGAGTCTTTTTGGTAGCGCCCAATCGAGTCGGTGTTGAAAGTCACATTGAGTTCTGGGGACACAGCTTTATCGTTGATCCATACGGCCACATGATGGAAGAGGCGGGCGATTCTCAGCCAGCCACTTTGGTGACCGAGCTTGATTTGTCTTTGATTGAAACAGCGCGAACACACTGGCCGTTCTTGCGAGATCGCCGCGTCGATGCGTACGGCGGTTTGACTGAACGATTCTTGGATTAACTCAGTCGAGCAGAAAAATATGTTTCGAATGCCAGCCGAGTGGGAGCCACAAGACGCGACATGGGTAAGTTGGCCACACAACAAAGAGACGTGGCCAGAGAATCTTGCCGCTGCCCAAACTGAGTTTGTAGATTTTGTTGGCGCGATCGCAGCTGATCAACCCGTCAATGTGATGGCGGGTCCGTTGCAGATCGAGACGGCTCGCAGTGCAATGGCGGGCCTTAATGATGCGTTTCAGCCCAACGTTCGAATTGTTGAAATTGAAACCAATGATGCCTGGGCTCGCGACTACGCACCCACGTTTGTGAAAGATCGAGCGACCGAATATCAAACGAAGAGCAATTTGGTTTCAATCGACTGGCACTACAACGCGTGGGGAGGAAAGTACCCTCCGTATGATGCTGATCAAGCTGTCGCGTCACAGATTGCCAACGAACTGAATATCGAAAATCGCGCCGCTGGTTTGTGTTTCGAAGGCGGAGCCATTGAGATTAATGAATCTGGCTGTGTGTTGACCACGACATCCTGTGGCCTGAACATAAATCGCAATCCGAACGTGACAAAGCCTCAATTCGAAGCCAAACTTCATGAACTGCTCGGCGCGTCGAAGATTGTGTGGATGCCCGGGCATGGCATCGAAGGCGATGACACCGATGGACACATCGATCAACTCGCTCGTTTCACGAGTGACAATCGAATCTTATTTGCTTGGACAAATGACGCGGACGATCCGCGCCGAGCCGCGCTGACGAAGAATTACGAAGCCATCGTTGAGCAATTACCAGAGCATGAATTGTCACCGTTGATTTTGCCGCAGCGTTTTGAATTCTGTGGTCGCGAGATTCCTGCCAGCTATTGCAATTTCCTGATCACCAACGGGAGCGTCATCGTCCCTCAGTTCGATGTGCCTGAGGACAAACTGGTCTTGCCGACTTTAGCTGCACATTTTCCGACTCGAAAAATCGTACCGCTTCCCTCGCGGAATCTGTCGGTCGGTTTGGGTTCGTTTCATTGCTTATCGCAGCAACAACCTTCGCAGCAACAACCTTCGCAGCAACAACCTTCGCAGTAATAACGGATGCTGAATTGACGGTACAATTGTTTCAATGAAACCAACGGATCAAAAAAGCGAAAATGAGCCGGCAAAGCCCAACCGATTGGTGCGGATTGTCTGGGGATTTGCATTTACGGCTGCCGTTGGAACGCTTGTCGCTTTATTTGCCAAGCATCATTGGATTGCTGATGCACTCGCGCATTTTGCCGTTCAGTTTGTGTTCTTGTTATTGATTGGAACGATCGCCTCCATCTGGCGCAGGCAATGGAGATCAGCCTTGGTTTTTGTTTGCTGTTTGGGAATCAATCTGTGGCTATTGGCGCCCTACTTGATTCCACAAACCGACGACGTTGCAACCGAGGTGTTAGCTGATACGACAAACTATCGATTGTTGTCGTTCAACGTGTTGCGAACCAATGAAGACATTCAGGAAACGTTGGATGGGATTGTCGCAGAGGATGCGGATTTCGTTTATTTAATGGAAGTCCACGCTGCGTGGAATAAACCGTTGGCTGATTTAGAGTCAGTTTATCCCTTTCAAAAAATTGTCAGTCGAGAGAGCTACGTTGGAGTTGCTTTTCTGTCCAAGTTGCCGTGGAGCGAAATAGAAGTCTACAACATGGGCTTGATCGCCAATCCAGCCATTGATGTTCAATTTGAGCCCGATAATGAATCGCAAACAATGCGGATCATTGGCACCCATCCCGTGCCTCCTTTTGGTGACGAGCTGACAAAAGCTCGGGACAATCAGTTGATTGAACTGGCTGAAAAGTGTGATGGAACCCAAGCCAATTTGTTGATTGGTGACTTCAATTTATCGCCTTGGTCGCCACGATTCTCTTCAGTTTTGGCGGCGGGTAATCTTCGAGATGCCTCTGTCGGCTACAGCATTTCACCAACGCTGGCTCCGATCCCAACCTTGCTCGGCGGATTGAAAGTTGACCATGTGTTGCGAAGCGAGAATGTTCAAACGAGCGATTTTCGATTGAAGGCAAACACGGGATCGGATCACCACATGCTCGTTTATGATTTCCAATTGATTTCGCCAACCCTAGATGACAACTAGCGGAGTTTGAAATCTGAAGTGATGATGCGTTCCTTGCACTTAGGTTTCGGCTCAGGCGTCAATTTGTTGCTTCATCTAGATTTAATTTCGGAGTAGGACGGGCACTCTTGCCTCTCGGAATGCTCACTAAACGACGGGCAAGAGTCCCGTCCTGCGACTGTCGACAACTCAATTTTATCGACAACCCGATTTCAAATTTGGATGAACCACTAGTCGCCCGTTGTGCCTATCCACATCGGCTAATTCAGAGCTCTAACTGGAACTCTTTTCCGGTTTCGCCATCGACTCTGGTAATGACAACTGATTCGTCGACGCATTGACGGAGCATCTCTTCGGCGTCTCCGATCGCAATCTCTGACGGGAAAGTCACGTTTGGGAATTTTAGTGCGGTCTTGCGAACCATGAAGTCATGTTCGAATTCCGACGCTCCTAGGTAAGTCAAAGCAATTTTAGCGCACCAATCGACAGTCCAGTCTTTGGCTCGGTTCGAAAAAGATACTTTGTGTCGAGCAACACTGTCGTGCCCTTGGCAGTAGATGCCGAACGCAGGTGAATCGTTAACTGGAAGCGGGTCAATCTCGAAGGTGCGACCCGATAGAGATGCAGCGCCAAGCGGATCAGTCGGAGTTGCAAATACGAACCCAGCGTGATCCCACGCGAGAGATGAAAGCATGCAAGCTTGATAATTGTTCCACACGATTTTTGAAGTCCAATTTGGCCCGTCCTCTTCCTCGTTGTCTTCATTGTCCGAATCTTCTTCGGCATCGTAATTGGCGGACTCGAGATCGAAGTGACATCTGATTTGGCTTGGCGATTCCAATTCCAGGCACCAAAGAAACGACTCGATTGCGTGACCGTTTGGCCAAGGGTTTCCTGGAAATAGAATTCTGTCGTCGATAGGTTGAGCTTTCATTACACGCCTCGTTGTCGTCGTAGTGAATGATGAATGACGCAGTGTCGGGTGGGTCCAAGATGCGAGTCGGTTTACTCCAGCAATAGCGATCTTACATGTGTCGGTTTGTCGAATCCAACGTCGACTCGTTTTCTCGCCTTCACCCGAATATAGGGTGCGATGTATTGGCAACGATGAGCGAAGCTACCCAGTGTTGCGTCAGGTTTGGCGTGCAAGGGCTCGGTCAAGTCTTCGATTGATAAACCGGCTCGGCACATTGCGCCCAAGAGTTCTTCCAAGCGATGAACGTATTCAAGCGTTCCTTCTTCGCGAATCAGGTTGGGAGTCGAATCTGGAGGGAGCGGAGTTTTGTCGTAGTAGCCGTGACGAATTCTGTAACTGCCGTGTTGAGCCTCGATGTCAGACTGCAGGCTGGTCGGTTGTTTGTGCTGGCTGATATAAAGTCCACCTGCAGTGAGGACTCGTGACACTTCTGCATAGACGGGTTGGACATCGGGAATGTAGCAAGTGCTTACGGGATGGATGACGATGTCGAACGATTCGTTTCCCAGCATCGACAAGTTGTCCATTGAGGCTTCGACGGTTTTGAGTTCGATGTTTCGATCAGCGGCAACTTTTCGGTCAAGCTCTAACATTGCTGGGCTGAGGTCAACGACGGTGACCAGCGCGCCGGCGGACGCGTAAATTGGGCCTTGTCGTCCGCCACCGGCCGCCAAGCACAGCAGTCGTTGCCCTCGAATGTCACCGCCAAGCCATCCAGGCCCATCGACGGATGCCAGTGGATTTGCAAAATCGATATCCCGTGCGGGTTTGGCGAGTCGGTCTTGCTTTTTCGCCAGCCGATCCCAAGCTTCACGGTTGTGCCAATGGTTGTCTGACGGTTTCATAGTTGTCTGTGGATGTGAGTACGAATTCGGAGCACGAGTACGGAAAGCGAGTGCGAATACGGAAAGTTGAGATTTGAGATTCTGAACCACAGCTGGACGCAGATAGACACAGATTTGCGAGGAGAGTTATCGGTGTCTATTCGTGTTTATTGGTGGTTTCGAATTTCAGCTGGGACTTAAGATTCGCAATGCCTTAAGATTCATAACGCCTTGAGTAAGTTGCGATTCACCGCGAACTACGTCCACTCAAACCGCCAGCTAATGCTTATTTTATCCTAACGAGAGTTTGACTTGACCGTCACACCACAAAAAAAAGAAACGCCGACGATCATCAGTCGGTATCGCATGCGGCGGCAAGTCCGCTGGGCCGATACCGATGCGAGTGGGATGATTCACATCGGTGCCTTCGTGCGGTTGCTTGAAGAGACAGAATACGGTTTCCTACGAAGTCGAGGACTCAGCGTTATCTTGACTGATGGAAAAGGGTTACTGGGCTTTCCAAGGCTTTCGGCAAATGTCACGATGACTCAGCCGCTATTTTTTGACGACGAAATCGATGTTGAGATTAGGCTCGTCAAGATTGACGGTAAGATGATCGAATATGACTTCGAAGTTACGGAAGCGAGCGATGCTGCCAATGCGGATGCCAATACGGATGCGGATGCGGATGCGGATGCGGATGCGGATGCGGATGGCGATGGCGATGGCGAGACTGGAGAATTGATCGGAAGCGGGCGCTTTAAAGTTGCCGTGTGCCGATTTCCTGCCAATGCTTTGCCTTACGCTGTGCTCACTCCGGAGTATGTCATCGAAGCCCTGACGTCGCCTGTGAATTGAGATTTTAGAACTCCCTCGAATGTGCCCACACACAACGCCTCAAACCAAAACCAGAATTAGATTTTGATGAACGACAAAAAGTACGATGCTCTGTTGGTGATTTCTTTTGGTGGCCCCGAAGGCCAAGACGACGTGATGCCGTTTCTCGAAAACGTGTTGCGTGGAAAAAACGTTCCGCGAGAGCGGATGCTGGAAGTCTCCGAGCACTACAAACACTTTGGCGGCGTGAGTCCGATTAACGAACAGAATCGTCAGTTGATTGCCGCGATCAAAGCGGACCTAGCCGAGCACGATATCGATTTGCCAATTTACTGGGGGAATCGAAACTGGCATCCAATGATTCCCGATGCGCTGCGGCAGATGAAGGATGACGGGATCAAGTGTGCTTTATCGTTTTTTACTTCGGCCTACAGTTGCTACTCTGGTTGCCGTCAGTACCGCGAGAATATCATCGAAGCACAGGCCGCCATCGGTGACGGTGCTCCGGAAGTCCACAAGCTGAGAATGTTCTTCAACCATCCCTCTTACGTCAAAGCGTCCGTCGAACGTGTCAATGATGCGTTCAGCCAGATCGAAGAATCGCGAAAGTCAAAGACGAAGTTCGTTTTCACGGCTCATAGTATTCCCAATTCGATGGCTGATCATTGCAAGTATTCGACGCAGTTGATGGAAGCTTGTCGTCTGATCATGGAATGCGTGGGGCCGTTCGAATGGGAACTGGTCTATCAAAGCCGCAGCGGTCCTCCGACTCAGCCATGGCTCGAGCCCGATGTTTGCGATTACATCACCGAGATTAAGAAGTCGACAGATGTTCAGGACATCGTCATGCACCCCGTTGGCTTTGTGTCGGATCACATGGAAGTACTTTTCGATCTCGACACTGAAGCGAAAGAATTGTGTGACGAATTGGGAATCAATATGGTTCGCTCCAAGTCCGTCGGCGTTCATGCAGACTTTGTGGGGATGGTTCGCGAGTTGATTCTCGAGCGAACAGATGGAACTGAAAAGTTGGCGATCGGCAACATGCCACCCAACCATGACGTTTGTCCTAAAGATTGTTGTACGTACACTCCGCGAAGACCCGCAGCGCGACCAACGACTTAGGAGTCTCTTCGCGTACCTGTCTATTCGCTTGCTTGCTCGGTTGCTATCGCAATACCCCTTTGGGGTTGCTGTATGAACGATGTGGTTGCTGCTGGGTTCGGGCCATCGCCATGTTGATTGACCAACCGAAATCATTCAATCGAAAACCGATGCGTTTACGGCTCCGCCGTTTCGCTCATCCTGAAGAGGCAAAGCCTCAAACGCATCGTGTTCCACGGAGGAACCATGGAACAAGTTAGATTCTTTTTGCTATTTGCAATTCACTATTCGTACCAACCGAAAGTTGATTGGCTTTCGCACAATCCGCTCATCGAATTGGCCAATGCTTCGGCCGGTATGAGAGGCGGATCAAAATCAATTGCCTGTGGCTCGAACTCTCGTGTCGTTCGCTCAGCGGCCGTTCGCTCTTCGACTTCTTTGCGAATTTCCTGCGAAGCAAGTTCGGCTTGCAGTTCGTACATCTTGATCAAGCGCGGGATCAAATCCGAGACGCGCTGAAGTCCAACGCGAGGGCGAGCGGCTGAGAGTTGCGGAAGGTTTAGTGGCTTAATCATATTGAGTCCTTTTTGGGCAGCCGATGAAGCAAGTTCTCGGCTCAAATTCCTAAGTGACGTTTGTCTGTAAACATGATTGGCCGCGCTTGTGACACCTTTGGTCAGCCGGAAAAAGAATCGCCAGAAAATTTCACTGCTGGCACGAAACCACGCCACAGCCGGTAAGCGAGGCAACTTTGTGACCTGATGTGTCACGGTTGAGCCGATTCAAATGGTTTCAATGGCCCAGAAAACGAAAGTTGTGCAAAATTGCCTCAGAACGACGGTGACCTAAAATTCCGCCGCAGTGAAAGTCCGATCTATGATCGATAGTGAAGACCGCCGATAATGGGGGCATTGAGGGCCAGCGGACACAACCGTGCGGCTCGCGGCGAATCTGCAAATTGAGGCACGACTTGAGTCAATCCAACTCAGCGAATCCGTCATCGCCATCATCCATGGCTCCGTCCACTTCTGCGCAAGATGTTCGCTATTCACAAACCGTCGTTCGCGACCGCCGAGTTCCCGCGTGGCTTCTCTCAGCACTAATGCACGGACTGATCTTGTTGATTCTGTTGTTGGTGCTCAGTTCAGTACCCAACGGGTCAGGCGATGTCGAGAATCGAACCGGTGGAATTGTGCTTGTCGATTCGACCGACGAGTCCACCGAGTATTTGACCGAAGGCGAAGTCGAACAAGCAGAGTCTCAATCTGAAGTCGCCGATAGCGCACCGCCGATCGTTGCCGATGCCAATCAGGCTCCCGATCTGCCAGGCATGGAAGCGACAGAGTCTGCGGTTTCAGGAGCCGGTGAATCATTGGCCGACTCGCTTGATCAAGGTGCTCCCAATATTGAATCGATGATCAATGATTCGCAAACCAACCCGAATGTCGGCGGCAAAGTAACGACTGAAGTGTTTGGAGTCAAAGGAACAGGCACACGATTCGTCTATCTATTTGACCGATCCAAAAGCATGGAAGACTTCAATCGTCGTCCGTTGTTGGCGGCGCGGCAGGAACTTTTGCAGTCAATCGATTCACTCACTGAAGCTCATCAGTTTCAGATTGTTTTTTACAACGATCGCACGAAGGTCTTCAATCCAGATGGCCAACCGAAAATGTATTTTGCAACCGAAGAGATCAAAGCCCAGGCCAAGGCATTTGTCGAAAGAGTCAATGGTGAGATGAGCACCGACCACTACACTGCTGTGAAGTACGTGTTGTCGCTTGCGCCCGATGTTGTGTTCATGCTGACTGATGCAGAAGGCGGATTCACGCGTGCAGAGTTGGGCGAGCTTAGTCGTCTTAATAAGTCTGCGACCGTGATCAATACAATTGAGTTTGGTCGACGAAAAGGTACCGATCGATCGTTGGAGCGACTGGCCAATGAAACTGGCGGCAGTTATTTATTTAAAGACATTGATTCGTTGAGGGTGAACTAAGTCGTGAATCCATTTTCGAAAATACAATTCAGTGTGTTGGTTGTGCTTGCCATGGTGGTTTTCAGCTCCAGTGTGTTAGTTGCCAGTACGGGAACTGCAGGTGCCAACAGCGTGGTTCAGCGCTGCGACCTTTCTTTTTGCTGCGACTTTTCATCTCGCGATTCCCTTTCATTTAGTTGTTTCATGAAGAGGCTCAACACACCCTCCCTCTGGGAGGGTCGGGAGCGAAGCGACCGGGGAGGGCCACGCTGCAATGAGTCGCCAATCCCAAC
>JAYJMJ010241219.1:0-109445 GCA_036873875.1 Laminaria ephemera | reverse complement strand
TAAAAAATAAAGTCTTCTCAAATTATATTTATGCTTTCTTAATTCTTTAAAATAAAAAAAGAACAGCGGGTGCTGTTCTTTTATGATTGTTGTTTCTTATAGTTCGTAATATGCAGTGAAAGGACCTTCGGCATGACCATCGGCATCACTGTCAGCAGAACTACCATGACAACCAAAGGCTTGTGTTCCTATTGTTGCTGGAATAGTATCTGTCGAATCAAATCTTTCTTCTATTGATTCGCATATTTCTTGTGAAGGTACTGTTACTGTTATTAATGTTGCTGTGCTATCTTCTTGATTTCCAACCCAAGCTATGCCTCTAATAGAAGGCGTTTCTTTTAAGAAATTGCCAATTACAAGTCTTTCTGGTAAAGTTTCTGTTCCTGAAAAATCACCTGTGTTTGTATCTGTTAAATCGTATCCTGCCACTTCTGACATTGTGAAAGCGCCTTGTATTTGTTGCCCTTGATTTACTATTGTTGATGCAGATGCATCAGCAGCGCCCTGTTGAAAAGCTGAACCCCCATAGTAGATAGAAGCTAGTGCTAGTGCTGCTACAAGAGCAATTGCGATGATTGATATAATTAAACTAAACATATAATGGTCTCCTTACTGTTATATATAAGTTTATTGACTTTCTTGTCAACATAATAATATTAGTATCATGGTATTTTTTATATTCAATTTTTTTTTATCATTTTTTCCAATAAATATTGATAATATTAAAATATTTACTTATTTTTCAATATTATTTATTTTTTTATTTTAATGTTTGTTTTTTTATTTTATAAAAATAAAAAAAGCGCTATTGCGCTTTTAAATTTTATAATAAAAAACCCCTAAATCATTACACCCATATTTATTATCTCCAATTGATGAGTGACTTGAATTTTCGTCGAAAGATTCTGTTTCCATTGCTTCTATCTCATCACATATTTCATCATTCAAATTTTGAAGAACGATAACCTTCGCATCTTCATCATCTACTTGCATAGAGCCATTCTCATTATATGCCACCCAAAAATTTCCTTCTAATTGAGGTGCACTTTTTAAATAAAACCCTTCAACAAGCCTATCTACAAAATCTGATGCTGTTGCATTTGTGAAATCATATTGATCAACTTTTGACAATGAGAATGCCGCACCGATTTGTTGTGCTTGATTTAACAATGTATAGGATGTACTTTGTTTTATACCAGACCTGAAAGCTTCTCCTCCATAATAAATAGACGCTAATGATAAAACACCCACGAGTGCTATTGATATAATTGATATTATTAAACTAAACAAATTAGCTCCTTTTAATTTATTTTTTATTTAATTTATTTTTTACCACCCTATGCTTTTCTGTCAATAATCTCTTTATTTATTGATAAATATTAAAATATTTAGGTCGCTAAAATGATCGAAAAGTAAAAAAAAAGACCATAATTTAATATGATCTTCTTTGTTCTGTTTACTTTGTTTATTCCCATTTAAATTCTTTATAACGATTTATTTCTTCTATTCTTATTTTTAGTTCATTTCTAAAACTTCTTTTTGTGCTGTTTACTTTATAAGATGTTATGAAGTTATTCATTTTCGTATTTATCATGTATTTAAATTCTTTTATGTCGTTTATTGATTCTTCATAAATCAAATGACACCAATCAGGTATATTAGACTCCGATTTTTTGTCAAAGCAATAATCGTTATAGCTACCTATTCTATATTTTAAAGAATTATGAGCATCGATATAAGACTGGTGAACACTTTTAATTGATTTAAGAAACAATATATTTTCTGCTTTTGTAATATGTTTGCTTTTTTGTGTTTCTTTTACAAATACATTAAATACATCTATTTGTTCTTTTAAATATCCAGACATAAGTAAGTTATAATCTTTTTCTTCTGATATCACTATCTTGTTTACCATTAATTGTCTTTCATAGTCTTTTTTATATGCACCTCTTTTTTGTGCTTTTAAATAACGTTTTTGATATTCTGATTCCACTTTTGTATATTCTTTACTGAACTTTATGTCACTTTTTTGCATGTTTGTGATGTATTTTTCAAAATTATTAGTTAATGTAGGATTTACAAATTCAATCTCTTTGTATTCTGAATATGGGAAAGTTAATGTGGTTTTTGTTTCTGCTGTTGTTATGCCTGAAATTAATATTGTTGACAATAATAAGATTGTTTTCTTCATTTTGCATTCCTTGTTTTTTACAATATTATAATTTTACCTTTGAAAAAAATAAAATCAAATAAGAATATAAAGTTTTGTTATTGATTTTTTCTTTTAAAATGATATCTTTTCCAGAACGAAAAGGAGAAAATCATGACAGAAAAAAATATTTCATTAAAAGAGTTCAATACAAAGAAGCTTTTAAAAAGACTTGAGTCTAAAAATGCACTTTGTCCATCATGTGAAAAAAGACTTAAATTGGGTGGAGCGATATTTCTTTATCAGAATAAAGATACTGATGAAAACTTGTTTTACGCTGTTTGCCGAAAATGTGAATACAAAAAAGAAAAGCAAACACAGGAAAAACAAAATGAAATAAAATCACTTATTGAAAAAAGATTAAGTGAAAATAGAGTTATTTACGCCTGTGAAGTTACAGAAGACCCGAATATAGATAAAATATTAGGCAATGTCGTTCATGGAGATCAAGGTGTTCAGTTAACCGTTTTTGAAGAAACACTTGGCAAATGGCATCAAGATGATGAAGAGTTTTTTAACGAGAACCCTGATAGAAGATTTTTTGCAAGACCTTTATATGAAGGTGAACTTGAGTCTGTACATAAAGGAGATGAAAAGGGTATTTTAATAGCAAAAAAACATAATATTGGTTTTACTATTATTCATAAAGTTGCAAAAACACAAAGAATGTATGATTATGTTCAGAACTTAGTTGGACATCCTTATGAAGAAGAAGCATTTGTCGCAGCACTATTTATGGTTAAGGTTAATAGTATGTTTGGAGGAAATGATATTTATTCTTTATATGAAAAAATAAAAGATAATAAGCAAATAATTCAAGATTTCAAAATAGACCAATTTGGTGGTCAAAAATAAAAAAAAGGAGCATGTGCTCCTTTTTTAATGTTTTTAATTAAAGTGTTTGATCAAAGCGATAGCTTTGTTTAACTTCTCTTTCAACACTTTTTAATTTAATTGTGCTTGGATCTACGGTAGATTCCAGACCTTTCTTTTTGTGAAATTTATAAACCTCTTTAAATTTCTCTTTATCAAAAACTTTATTTCCTGATGTGAAACTTTCAAATTGTATAAAGCAAGATTTATCAAATACAGAAACCCAATCTAATAGCATTGCATCATTCCAATCATCACCTTTAACACTTTCTTGAAGAAATCTTATCCTCAGAAAAACATCTTGACCTTCTATGTCTTTTGCAACCAGTATGTGACCAGGTTGATTGCTTGACACAACAAGACCGCTAATACTCTTTTTCGTCTTCTCTATTTCTTCATCCAAGTAATCTAGGTGTTTTTGTAATCTTTCGGCTTCTTTTTCAAGAGGTGCATAAAAAAGTTTATCTCTTATAAAATTTAATCTACTTATTGCTTCTGTTACACAAACATGTGCTTTTTCTATGTCCAACCTTTCTTCTGTTAATAATTCTAATTTATTCATTTTTTATCCTACTAATTTTTCTACTAATATATCCTTGATATTTCAATCAAGATAATAAAACACAATCCTTTAAAATGCAAGACAAAAAAGATTGTTTTTTATATTTTTATTTACACCTTTGAATTATTGATTCTGCGAATAGTTTTTTTACTTTTGCAGAACTCATACCTTCTTGATCTTTCTTCGCTGCTAATGTTAGAAATAATTCTTTTTCTTTTTTAGATGCTGATTGTATTACATCTGACTCCATTAAAAAACGATTTACTTCTTTTGCGTCTTCTGTTGGAATAAATAAAAATTTATCTAATTCCATCAACATGTTTATTCCTTTTCGAGAACAATCATTTAGGTTGTTATGACTTTTATTGGCTATTCTTGCTTCGTTTTCTGTATGCTGCGAACCAGTCACATCGATATGACTTTCATCAGAACCATGATTTCCACCAGCTATCGAACTCATTGATATTGTTGATAAACATAATACGCATAGTAATTTCAACTTCATTGTGTATTCCTTTTATTACTTATATAAGACTATTAAAGCATTTTATATTAAAAAGGTCAAAAAATAACTTGCCTTTTTTTTGATAAAAGTTAATATGCTCTTATAAAAAAAAGGATAAGTATGGATAACCAAAAGAAAAAAGATATTATGAAAGAAGTTGACCATTTTATGGCAGAAGATAATTCAGAGCGTTTAGATCAAATATTTAAAGAAATACGAGAAAACTTTAAAGAATATGATATTAAATTTATTCAATTGCTTCTTGGCTATACAGGAGTCTTCAAAAAAACAATGGAAGAGTGGCGACCTTTATTTGACTTAGTTGAAGAGAACAAGGGTAAATAAGAAAAAGAACCTTTCGATAGGTTCTTTTTTTTTGTTTATTTTTTAAACTCATCAACACTAATCACTTTAAAAAGAAGATTGTAGTATTCTTTTAAAATCTCATACTCTTCTATTGTCACAACATCTTTTTCTTTTGCTTTCTCTAAAACAACTATTGGGTTTGATGAAATAGTTCCTACGTTTTTTTTCAACCTATTCAATAACTCAGTTAAATTCTTCTTTTGTTCAAATGCTATTTTAAAGTCATAAATAGCTGATTTGTTGTTATTGAAATAAACTAGATTTGTTAATTGATATTGAATATCCTTATTCTTTAAAGTATCTAAAACAGAACGGTTATCTTTGTTTTTTTGATTAAAATTAAATAAACCAAATGGTGATGTAATAAATTTAACAGGATTTATTATCCGTTGGTCTGGAAATAAAGAATATAATTCCAATAAACTTTTGTTTAAGTTTTTTAACAACAAACGGACAGAATGTTCTGCTAATATCTTATTCGCTGGATTTTTGTTGTTTTCATAATAAACAATAACGGCAATTGACATATAAATATTACTTAACATATCACCCAATCTTGCAGATATACTTTCTTTAAACTTTAATTCACCACCAAGAGATAGTAAGGATAGATCAGTTAATACTGCCAATAGGCTACTATAATAATCAATGAATTGTTTTAAGTTTTTTAAATCATATTTATTTTGAGTCATTAAATACCAATATTTTAATTTTGTTTTTGTCATTTTTCTTAAAAAAAATCTTATGTGATCTTTTAAATGATCTTCAAATTCTTCTTTGTTGTTTGATTCAAGTGCATCCATTTCTTGAAGTAAGAATGGATGACATCTAACTGCCCCTTGACCAAATATAATTAAATTTCTTGTTAAAATATTTGCACCTTCCACTGTTATAGCTATCGGCATACCAAGATAAGAATCCCAAGAAGGGTTAGAGCTTCCTTGAATAATTGATTTACCTGCCATAATATCCATTGAGTCTAGCAAAATATCACGAGACATTTCTGTTGTATGGTATTTTGTTATTGCTGTTACTATAGCTGGCTTAACTTTCATATCTAAAGCGGCTACAGTTAAGCTTCTTGTTGATTCATTGATGTAATTTTTCAAAATCATATCAGAGAGCTTCTCTTCTATGCCTTCAAAATTTAATATTGATGTTCCGAATTGTTCTCGTAAATCTGAATAGGTGTGAGCTAAAAATAGATTTGTTTGCCCCTTTGCAGTTGCAAGAGCTGGGAGAGATATCCCTCTACCATCAGCAAGACAAGCCATTAACATTTCCCAACCACGACCGATGTTTTTTTCTCCACCTATAACTGCATCTATTGGGATAAAAACATCAACCCCTTTTATTGTTCCATTTTCAAAAGCCATATTCATCGGTTTATGATAATATTCCGTTGACAAACCCTCTGTTTCTGAGGGAACAAGTGCACAGGTTATTCCAAGGTCTTTTTGTTCTTTCCCAAGAAGATTGTCTGGATCTTCTGCTTTAAATGCAAGACCTATTACTGTCGCTATTGGTGCAAGTGTTATATACCTTTTATCAACATTTAAGGAAAAACCTAAAACTTTTTCACCATTTATTTCTTTTTCAACTAGAACACCCTTATCGGGTATTGAACCAGCATCACTACCAGCAAAAGGAGATGTCAGTCCAAAGCATGGAAACTCTTCTCCTTTTGCTAATTTTGGCAACCAATGATCTTTTTCTTCGCTTGTTCCATATATTTTTAATAATTCAGCAGGACCAAGTGAGTTCGGTACCATTACTGTTACTGCTAATGATGCACTTATACTTGATATTTTTGAAACTATCATTGAATTTGCCGTTGCTGAAAAACTTAATCCACCATATTCTTTTGGTATTATAAAAGAAAAAAACTTTTTTTCTTTTAAAAAATTCATTATTTCTTCTGGTATCGATTGATCTTCATTTATTTTGTAAACATCAATCATTGATAACAATTCTTCAAGTTCATTTTCTATAAAATTAATTTCTTCTTTTGTCAATTCATGAAGTTTTATTTTTTTATAAGTCTCCCAATCAAGATCATTATGAAATATATCTGCCTCAATCCAAACATCACCTGCATCTAATGCCGCTCTTTCTGTTTTTGATATTGTTGGAAGATTCTTTTTTAAATAATTAAAAATTTTATTATACATCATATACCTCGCTTAATTACAATTTTTAAACCTTGTTTAAATTGTATACTCATTAGACCACTTTAACAAATCAAATGTTTCAAAAATGTTATAAAAATGATTCTTTAGCATGTAAAAAATATATAAACAGATACTTGCAAAAGTCAATTAAGTGTTGTATAATGTCTTTAAATTAAAGAATTGAGGGAATTACTATGTATAAAACTGATGCTTACGCTCATACAAGACCAAACGCAGGTGTCACTATTGCACCATTTATTTATAAAAACGAAAAAATAAAGGTTCTTTTATATAAACGAAGCAAGAATGCTGAAGTTTATCAAGATTTGTATTCTCTGCCGAATCGATTTTTTGATATCACTGAATTTGAAGATTTACAGTCTGCTTCACATTTTGCATTAAAAGAAAAAACAAATGTTGATATTCCACACATGACACAATTTCATACATTCTCAGGTCAATACATTGACCCAACTCGTATTGTAACTATTAATACTTGTTATTACTCAATACTTAGAGAAGAAGAGGTTTCCGTTGGTGAAGAAGAAGGTGAATTTGAAACAAAATGGGTTGATATTGAAGAAGCTATGACTTATGAGTTAGCATTTAATCATAATGAAGTGCTTGAAATGGCATATCAAAAAGTTAAAGCTGCTGCTGAGTATACTACTGCACCTATTCATTTTTTATCAAAGGAATTTACAATTAGGGAATTACGTATATTAACATCATTGCTTATCGATCAGCCACTTGATGATTCACGTTTTAGACAGAGAATTGAAAAAACGGGTATTCTTGTGAAGTGTGATGGGAAAATGAAAAAGGGGGCTAATCGTCCTGCACAATTGTTTATTTATAATGATGATTACCAAGGCTTTTTCTATCCTAGAAGTGTAACATCACCAAGGTAATAATATAATTTACAATGTAAATTAATAAGAGCATTCCTCGTGAATGCTTTTTTTGTTTGACTTTATGCGGTTTTTTTGATATTATTTAAGTTCGGTTTTTGTTGGGGGTGTTTAAAAACTAATGTACTATATAAGTCGTAAAGATTTAATTCGAAAAACTAAAAAAATACACAACTTGATTTTTAAAGATATAAAAGAAACAAAAAAAGAGTTAAGTGAAAGCAATGATTCAATTCAAGACGTTTTGCTAGAACAAGCTTTTTTGATTACAAGGGAAGAGCGTAAAAAAATAATCAGTGATTGCGTTGTTCGTAGCTTTGGGTTTTCAAACTCATCTGATTATTCTCAGAAGACAAAGTATTTAATTGATATTAAATCAATGACAAAATATCAAAACCTTGAATACACAATTCTTCAGGATATTTTTCATAATCTAAAAGAAAATCTATTTGAGATTTTGCATTTCAAAAAACCAGAACTTGTTTCTTTTGAATGGTTTTTTTATGAAGAGTTAAAAGATCGTGAAAATCATTTACGGTATTTTTTTAAGCGTTCTAACTATGAAAAACAAACAATATTAAACAGTTTAATCACACACACCAATCAGCAAACAACATTAGAATCTTTTCCAGATGGTGATTTTTTAAAAAATAAAGATGGTTTTAATTATCATAGTCTGGAATTGTTTGTTAAAAAATTTGTCGAAATCTCACGATTTTCAAATCAAAAAAACAAAGCTAATAAAAGAAAAATAGATATTGTTATTAAAAGATTTAAATTTAAACATCCATTCATTGATTGCTCATTTTTAAATAGCATTACTTACTCTATTATGGGAAGTGAAATAAAAGAGTTTTTTCTGAATTTGCCAGAAAAAGAAAGGACTGAATTGATTCAATTGATTAGTGATGCAAATATGTGGGATTTAAGATCACAACTTTCAGAATACGATAAGAAACTACACAATGCAGAGTTTAATCATCTTGTTTCTATTTTTAATTCTTGTTTTTTAGAAGACAAAAATTATAATTTATCAAAGGAAAATATCATTGAATTTGGTAATATACTTGTTGCTAAATACTCTTAAAATGTTATAATAAATACTATAACTTAAGGTATTTAAAATGAAAAGAAAATCTTATTCGGGCGTTGGATCAAGACAAACTCCACTTTATATTCTCTATATGATGTCTCAATTAGCAATGATATTAGAAAAAAAAGGATATCTATTAAGAAGTGGTTGTGCATTAGGAGCTGACGCTGCATTCGAAGACATATTAGAATCTCCTGCCAACAATGCTGAAATCTACATTCCAAACATGGGGTTCCCAAACAAAATGGGGACACTCTTCAAACAACACTACATTATTCCTGAAGTTAAGTTCGGGAAATCATTCGATAGCTTATACAATAAAGCAACTCGACTTATTCATAAACATGAAATCCATAAAGGGTGGCGTCGATGTAAACCTTATGTAATGAAGTTACACAATAGAAATATGTTTCAAGTGCTTGGAATAGATTTAAAATCAAAATCTGTTTTCAATATTTGTTATACTTCAGGTGGTGAGGTCAAGTATGAAGACACTACAACTTACACAGGTGGAACAGGAACTGCTATTAATGCATCTGATATTTTTAAAGTGCCTTTATTTAATCTCTCTGTTGATGACCATTATAAGAGACTTAGTGTTTTTATTGAAGAAAATAAACATCTTCTTGATAATGATAAATTAGATCAGCTTATTCCAAGAAGTGATTATGTAAATAAAAGACAAAATAATGACGAATATGGTGATTTTATTTATACTCACAAAGACTTAGAAATTGAGAGGTTAAAGCAAAAAAGAGAAAGGGATTTAAAAGTAGGGCTTATTGTTGTAAAAAATAACAACAACAAAAGTGTAAACAGAAGAAATCACCCTTAATTTTGAAAAAAAATATATTAATAACTTAGCAAGCTGCACGCTTGCTTTTTTTATGTTGTTAAAATAGTATTATAATATTTTTTTAGTTTTTAAAACTTTTTTTGGTTTCTTTAGTTGACTTAGTTGCAAAAACAAAGTAACTTATAGTTGTAGGTTAGTTGCAAAAACAAATTAAGTCTTAGGAGGCTATTATGAAAAAAATTAAATTGCTTGGTATCGATCCACAATATGACTTCTGCGATGTTCCAGAGGCATTTCAGTTTAAACAAGTTAATATCGAAGATGGGAGTGAAGAATTAATTTCACCTGCATTACCTGTCACTGGTGCATGGGACGACTCCATCCGTCTTGCAAAATTCATAAGAAAAGCAGGGCACTTATTTGACGACATATCTGTATCCTTAGATACACATCAATTATTAGATGTCGCACACCCTGCATTTTGGGTTAATAAAAATAATGAAAACCCTGCACCTTTTACTCAGATTACACACCAAGAAATATTAAATGGTGAATGGAGAACTGTGCATCCACAGTTTCAAGATGAAATTACTGAGTATACTAAAAAACTTGAAGAAAACGGTTCTTTTACATTAATGATATGGCCACCTCATTGTTTGGTAGGAACAGCAGGTCACAATGTTATTCAACCTATTGCAAAAGAATTAAAAGATTGGGAAGGTCGATACAAAACTCGTGTTAGATATATTACAAAAGGGCATAATCCATTAACTGAACACTACGGTTCATTTAAAGCCGAAGTTCCAAGTCCAAAAGATCAAACTACAACATTAAATATGCACCTTATTAATGACTTTGAAAGTGCAGACTTAGTTTTACTTACAGGACAAGCATTAAGTCATTGTGTTGGGGAAAGTATGAGACAATTAATTGAAAACTTTGGTGAAGATTCAATTAAGAAACTGGTTTTGCTTAGAGACACAACCTCACCAGTAGATGGTTTTGAATCTCAAGCAGAAGAGATGCTTAAAGAGATGCAAGCAAAAGGTCTACAAATTGTAAACACAACAGACATTATCGTTCGTCAGAATGAATTAATTATTAAATAAGAGAGGTTATTATGAAAAATTTTCCAATGCAAAACAACTTTACAGACAGTCACTTTCAATTTTCTACTATGCCAATAGAAAGGTTAGGGGCAACAGAATATACTCTTGTTACACTTGCTATTGATATGAGTGGTAGTGTAAGCGGTTTTGATAGTGAGTTAACAAACTCGATTAAAGAAGTTGTTAATGCCTGTAAAAAAAGTCCACGTGCTGAAAACTTATTGTTGAGATTAGTTACTTTTAATGAAAATGTTTATGAAGAGCATGGGTTTAAATTAATTAAAGACATAAAAGATTCAGATTACAACAATGTTATTCAACCAAATGGAATGACGGCATTGTTTGATGCAACTCTTAGTTCAATAGATTCCATTAAAAAATATGGAAAAACATTGGTTGAGCAAGATTTTGATGTCAATGGTATCGCTATTATTGTTACAGACGGAATGGATAACCAATCAAAGGGTACGGCACTTGATGTTAAAAATACGGTTGCTGATACTGCATTTGAAGAAGAACTTGAATCAATGGTTACAATCCTTGTTGGTGTTAATACACAACATCAATCTGTTAATCAATATTTAGGTGATTATTCAACAACTGCTGCTTTTACACAGTATGTTGATATTGCAGATGCAGATGCAAACAGTTTAGCTAAGTTAGCTAATTTTATTTCTAAATCAATAAGCAATCAAAGTCAAGCACTAGGAACAGGCGGTCCATCACAAACACTTTCGTTTTAATTAAATAACAATAGGAGATAAGTTATGCACACTGATAGTTTTTTTAGAAAAGGTTTTTCACATCAAATTTGTGAAGACTATGCCCTTAACAGTAACGATCACTTATATGCGTTTATTGTTTCAGATGGCTGCAGTAGTAGTAAACATACTGATATTGGTTCTCGTTTGCTTAGTTGGTCTGCAAAAGAAGTTATTGAATCTATCGGTGAAGAAATTATTAACTTATCTCCTGCTAAAATAGGCAAGCTCATTATAGATAAAGCTTATATTTCTGTTAAGAATCTTAACATTCCTATTACTGCTTTAGATGCAACTCTGATGATTGGGTTTGTTAATAAAACTAAAAATCAAGTTCAAGTTTTTATGTATGGTGATGGAGCGTTGTTTTTTCAAAATAGCGAAGGCATTATTACAAACAAGATCATTGATTATACAGAAAACACTCCTTTTTATCTTAGTTATCTTTTAAATAAAGAAAGAAAAGATATTTTTGACAAGAAGAAACAAGACAAAACAATTACTACTAACGGAAACATTGAAATCAGTGATAACTCTTATGTTGAAACATTTACTTTTGATATCGACAAGACAAAATGGATTTTATTAACGACAGATGGTGTTACTAATGTTTTTAATACTGAAACTCACTTACAAATAGAACAAGATGAATTTAACAAAGAAATAACCACTTTTAAAAATTTTAGTGGAGAATTTATTAAACGAAGATCAAAAAGAGCTTTTAAAAATTTAAATAAAAACAATTTTGATAATAATGATGATTTTTCAATATCTGGTATATTTTTAGGAGAATAATATGAAGGTGTTAGTTGATAAAATAGGAGAGGTTTCTTTAACAAAAAATGATTTTGTTGATAGTGGTGGAGAAGGTGATGTTTATGTAAAAAACAATCTTGCTTATAAAATATATCATGAGCCAAAAAGAATGATTCCCGTAGAAAAAATTATTGAATTGCAATCTCTTGAAATGGACAACATTATTAAACCAGAAAGTGTTATTTACAATGTAAATCGAGAAGCTATTGGTTACACAATGAAGGTGGTTAAAAATTATTACCCATTATCAAGATTGATCACAAATGATTTTAGGCAGCAACATAACATTGACAATGACAAAATATTAAATCTTATCATTATTATGAAACAAACTATTCAACATATTCATAATAAGGGTTTTTTGTTTGTGGATGCAAACGAAATGAATTTTCTAGTTTCAGAAACATTTGATGACGTTTATTTTATTGATGTTGATAGTTATAAAACAAAAAAAAATAAAGCGACCGCTTATACTGATATTGCTCTTGACCCTACTATTGATATTCATAATCAAAACACATTGACTCCTAAAAGTGATTGGTATTCTTTTGCTGTGCTTGCCTGTAAAATATTTACAGGTATTCACCCATTTAAGGGGAAGTTTAAAGATAAGAGAAAAATGAATGTAAAAGAAAGAATGGATAAAGGAGTCTCTATTTTCAACAGTCTTATTTCTTTACCAAAGACAGCAAGAGATATCAATACCGTTCCTGATAATTTTAAAGAATGGTTTGTTAAAGTTTTTGAGAAAGGAGAAAGGCTTGTTCCGCCCAATCGAATTGATAAAATATATTACAAGTCTACTGACAACATGATATTAAAAGATCTTCTTCAATTTTTAAAAGTAAAAGATTTTTCAAGCAATATTGAATATGCATCTTCGTTTGACAACCATTTGTTTGTTAAGACTGCAAATGGATTGGAAACAGTCAATGAGACTTATCGATTACAAGATAGAAAAAACACATTTCCATTTTATTCATTTTTTAAAGGAGATTTATTTTTAAAAATTAATAAAGAAAAGAACATTCAAATTTATAATGTAAAAACAAAGGAAATAACAAATACAGACATTTTTGTTGACAACCTTTTTGTTCAAGACAATATTGTAATGGCTCAATCAGGAGATAATTTATACTCATTATCATTGTTTGAAAATAAAAACATAATGAAACTTGTTATTTCAGAACAAACAAGTGTTTATAAAAAATCACTTAAACGATTTAACAATGTCTTTGTCAACAAGCTTTATGAAAAAAATGTTATTATTATACCTATTGAAAAAGATATTATTTATAAGGAGCGTATTGCTGATTTAGATTCTTTTAAAATAATTGATGCTAAATATCAAAATAAAATATTAGGGGTTACATTTTTTGATAAGAACAAAGTATTAAAAACTCGTTTTTACAGATTCAACAACAATTTAAACAGCTTAGAGGTTATTAAAGAAGTTGAAGATCTAGAATTAGATTTTGCTGTGACAGAGAAAGGGGTTCTTCTAATTAACTTCAAGGATAAATTAATTTTAATGAATAATACTTTCAATTCTACCAGTAGTAACGAAGTAGAAGATAAAAATCTAAAGAAAATTAGACTATATACAAATAAAAGTTCGGTATTTGCTATTTCTAATAATTCATTATATACTATTTCAATGAATTAAATAACTAAGGAATTGAAAATATGGCAAAGGGATCAGTAACTAAACTAGATTATTTGGTTAACTATATTGATAAAAAAAGCAAAAAACCTGTTCGTAAAATTTTTGATATGACTGTCGATATGTATTTACCCAATGATAAAAGTGAAGAAATAAAAGAGGGTGTGTATAATGAGGTTCTCTATTATTTCTTAACGGATTTAATAGATGGGTGTCAAATGTCTGTTCAAATTGAAGATTTTAATAATGAGTTAGAGCACTTAAAAGATATTATTGGTTTTAATACGTCATCTACTGTTATTTTAAAACTTGCTGAATCTATGCAACCTGTATTGATACATAGTGAAAGCCGATTAAAAAACGATCCTATTAGATATAATCATTTAAAGCGTTTTGTTTATATGGGATTATCTTATCATGATGAGAGATATATTAATCTGTTAGCTGACCAACTTATCCTTGAAGGCTTTAATGAAGATAAATTGATTTCATTTATAAATAAATGCATTATGAGAAATGAAGTTAAAGTTTTAAGATTATATGATAAAAATTAAAAATAAAAAAAGACCACATAGGTCTTTTTTTATTATTTATTATTTATTAAGATTTAAATCTCCTTTATTAACGACTTCATAATCTTTTTTTTGTTTTATATCATCTTTTTTAATCGATTTTTTTTCTTTCTTGTTTCCATATTTTTTTTCTTCACCCTTTTTAAAAACAGGGTTTTCAAATGTTCCAGAAATGTCAAAACTTGCTCTTGTAAATGTTTCGCTTATTACATCACCTGCTATTTTATCTACTAACCATATAATTCCAACGACTTCTGGGGCAACTCCTGCAAATAAAGCAATCGCAGGTGCTTTATTAAGCAGTGGGACGACTGCATCAACATTTAATCTATACTTGCTTTCTATGTAATCCATTTCTCCACGCATTTCAAGAATAAACAAATCACTATCTAAAACTATTCTTGGTTCAATTTTTACAACATTGTTATCTATTTTAAATTGACCTTTTATTGAATTAAAATGAAGTCCTTTTTCTACTGATTCAAAATTGAAAGAGAACATTTGAAGCCAAGAATCGAAATTAAAAAGATTCATTGCTTTCAAAAAACCCATTCCTTCAAGGTTTTTTGGTATTTGACCTTCTTCTACATTTAATTTTATTTTTCCTGATAGAGATTCTCCTACTTCTTTTAATTTGAATCCATCCCATGATAGGTTTCCATCTAGTGTAATCAAGTTTGAGGTTATTCCAGAACTTTCTCCTCTAAATTCTTTTTGAAGTTTATCTATATCAAAAACCGTAATCAGAGGTGTTTCTTTGTCTTTTTTTAACAAATAACTTTTATCTTCAATTGAATTATAAAAATAGGATCCTTCTATTGAAATTGTATTTGCCTTATCCTTTAATGATAACTTATCTAAATAAAATATTCCATCTTCCACTTTCCCTTCTGATGCCAGAGTTAAACTGTTTTTGATTTCATCAAATTTTAAATCTTTTATGTCTATTTTGACTTTTGCGTCCTTGTTAAAAAGAGACTTTAAATTTATTTTTGTTTTTTTTACTTCTGGTATTATATTGTCTTTTATGATTTTTTTTGCGTCTTTCGTTTTTATTTTGAATTTATCAAGTTGTATTTCTATTTCATTTGATATTTCATCATAGTACAAATAACCACTTGTCTCATCTTCATTAACTGTTAATGAAACTGTGTTATTTTGATAAAGAAAATCTATGTTTTTGTATTTTTCTGTTTCAATTATTGTATCTTGTAGATTAAAAGATATTAATGTTTCAAAGTCACTTGTCTTGCTTACCGTTTCTTCTTCTTTGAAACGATTATTTAATTCTTTTAGATCTTTTAAAAATGAAACTATTTCTACATTTTTCATAATACCATCAACAAAAAAACCCTTATCCTTATGTCTTTTCGTCATTGTCTTGTTTATTCCAAAACTTGCATTGTGAAAGTTTCCATTTAAAAAATTCAAAGATACTTCATGGTTTCCTTGTTTTATATCAAAATTCATTTTGTCTTTATCATAATCAAAAAATGCTTCAAGATAAAAACCATTTTCAGTTTTAAATTTTGTTTTTGTTTTGTAATCTAGTTCTTTAAAGTCACTTTTTACCCAAAGTCTATCTATTTTGTCAAAATTTAATTCATAAGCGCCTTTAAAAGAATCATTTCCTTTTAATATTTTAGTTAGAGGAAAGTTTGCAATCTCCGATAGCTTTTCTACATTTGCTTGGGTCTCAAAGTTAAATGTTATATTGTTTTCATTTTTTTGTTCAATATGAAGCATTGAAGACTTGTTGTTTAAATTCCCTTTTATTTTATTACTATAAAAGCCTTTTTTATTATAATATAATGTCCCACGAGCATTTGTTAATGTTATTGGGTCATATGATTTTAAAATTATTTTATTTCCTATTAAATGAATTTTTATTTCATAATCTGAAAATTTTGATTTTTTATAATTATATGAAAACAATATGTCTGATTCTAAATCTCCCACAACTGTATATATGTCGTCAAAATAAATTAAATCAAGCAAGGATTGTTTTCCTGCATAGTTTATCATCGATTTAAGCTTGTTTCTGCTTGATTTTATTTGAGATTTAAATATTGCTTCTCCATTTTTTTCATCTATTGTATAGTGAAAATTGATCGCTACTTTTTCGTTGTAATTTGCAGTAAACATCATATCATTTGCTGATTTCTTTATTGATATGTTTTTCAAATCTATTTTTTCTTCTGGGACTTTTATCGCCAATCTGTTTATTTTGATTTCCGTTTTTGTTAATTTGTTTAGTATCTTTAAAAGTTCTTTTTCCTTTTCTTGACTTTCTTCTTTTTTTAATGTTAATAATGTTTTTTTATTTAGTATTTCAATGTTTGCATCCTGAAAATTGATTTTGTTTATATTGAAATCTTTTTTTAGCAGTAAAGGGATTGGTTTAAAATCTAAAATTACTTTTTTTGAGGTCAAAACATTATCTTTATATCTAACTGATATATTTTCCAAGTTTAAAGACACTCCTTTTAAACTCCAAGATTCATCCACTGAATCTATTTTTACTTCTGCACCTAATTTATCTGATAAGACTATAGTAATAGATTCTTTTAAATTCTCAATTATACTATAGTTTTTATGTAAAAACGAAGTATACCCTCCTATAAGGAGGGCTACTAATATTGTTAATACTATAATAAATCTTATTGTGTTTTTAATTAGAGTGCCTGTTGCACTTATTATCATTTTACAAATTCCCTCACTAATCCAAATACGCCAGAATTCCATATCGACTTGTTACCTATTATGTAAAATATTTTTCTTGCTCTTGTTGTTGCAACATTTAATATGTTTGGTTCTTCACAAACCCATTTTATAGCACCAGGTCGAGAAGTATTTCCCCCAAGGACTAAGAACACGACATCAGTTTCCCCACCCTGAAATGAATGTATTGTACCAACAGATTTTGCTAACCAAGAAGAAAAATGATGATCTGATATTCCTGATGGAACCCATTCGTCTTTTCTTCTTTCTAACATTCTTTTTAGATCAAAAGCAATGTTTTTAAATGGGGTAATTATATAAATAGGTGGTAATTTAGAACCATACTCATAGGAATCAGAAGAACAAACATCTTTTAGCATTTGAAGAACTTTTTCTCCTTCTTCTGGTATCCAATGACTATTTCCTTGTGGTGAACCTTCTATGTTAAACCATTTTGTTTTGCCTAATACTTTTTCAATATCTATTGTTTCTTTAACAGGAGGTTTACCAAATATCATTAAATCATCATAGGCAATTCTGTTTGATATATCAAACATTGGACTATCACAACGACGATGCACTCTTAATGGCATTCCTACCCATTTCTTTTCACCTAAATCTATGTTTGTTCCAAACGGATTAATTCTATCTGCAATTTCTTGTGCTGACAATGACGTGCTGTTCCATATTTGAGGTGTGTCATTTTTTTCAAGTAAAACATTCGATAATTTATCTTCAATTTGTATTACGGGTTGAACTTGCAATGGATCACCAACAAACAAAACTCTCGAAGATCGCCATAGAGCACCAACAGGAGCTTGGGGTGTTGATTGACCTGCTTCATCTATTAATAACCAGCCTATTGAATCTTCACCCATTTCTTTAAATAAATTACCAAAAGATGAAAAAGTTGTTGATACTATCGGAACAACTAAAAATAAAGTTTCCCAAGCTGCTTTTGAATAGTAAGAACTTTCTGTAAACGTTCCATTTAAGACTTGTTTGAAAACATTTAAATTTGATGCAATTTGTTTTGAGTTTTCAATAATAAACGCTTTATGCAAATCCATTGAAGCAATAAACAATTCCACTCTTGCATTATGCAAATCTTTTGTATGCCAAGGTGATGACTTTTGAACTTTTTCATAAGATTGATCCCAAAAAGAATCAAATGGCAGTGATTGATTTGGTGTTTTTATAAACTTTCTTTCAAAAGATGAAAACTTTTTTATTTCCTGTTTTTTCTTTTCAAATGCTGTTTTTAAGCTTTTTATTTTTTTTGCAGAAGCATTTAGCTCTATTTTTTTTGATTTTAATTTTTCTTGTGAAGATACAACAAGACGCTTTAGATCATTAAAAGATGCTTTTGCGTCGGCTTCTTTTCTATGAAGAGCCTTTTTGTCAGAAAGCAGACCTGGTCTATTTAAAGCTCTGTGAGCTTTTTCAAAGTTTGTTTTTTTTATTTTTAAGGCGCTTTTATTTTTGTTAAACTTATCTGACTCTTGTTTAAACTCTAAACAAGATACCTTGTATTTTTTTGATGCTTTTTCATATTCACTTTTAAGCCAAAGCAACTCATCTCTGTCTTCTTGATTTTTTTCTTGGCTTTTGTGTGCTTCTATTGTTTTTGCTTTTATTTTTTTTACATTTTTAAGTTTCTCTTCAAAATTTAAACAAGCTTCATCCCATCTAACTCTTTTTTCCATGAAATAATTTGGTTTTGATAAGAAATCAAAAACAGATCTAGTGCTTTCATTGTTTTCTGTTTTTATTTGGGAATATAAGAATTTACTGAAAAAGTTATAATTGTTTTTTTTGTTTCCAAGGCATGCTGATATCATACCCCACGAATCTTTTTCATTTATGTTGGTTGCAATTTCCTTTAAGTATTCCATTTCACTATGCCAAGATTCATCAATTTCATTAATTCTTGGCAGTTCTTTTGTTATGTTTTCAACAGCACCATTGTTCGATGATGTTACAACAATTTCATATCCTGTTAATTTTCTATCTAATTTAAATACTTCTTGTATACTTTTTGTGTTGGCTTTTAAAGATGTTTCTCCCAGTTTACTAAATGCTTCTTGAGGATTATCTCTAAACTGATAAATTTGTTCAGCTCTTTTGAATATTATATTTGCAACAATATCTTTCAATAGTGTTGTTTTGCCTGTTCCTGGCGGTCCATTAACCGAGAGTATTGATTCAATATCAATCTCTTTAAAAAAATTATTTACTGCATATTGTTGAGAGCTTACAAGAGGGTACTTCCCAGTAAAAGGCCAACATGCCATCGGCATGTTTTCAATAAACAATCCTTCTCGGAAAGTTTTTCTTTCTTTTATTACATCACTTTTTTCAACTGAGTTAAAATCTTCAAGTAAATATTTTTCCAACGGAGCACTAGTCTTTCCATAGGAAAGTTGCTCTTTTACTTTTTTTAAATCTTCCACAATTAAGCTAGATGTTATATCATCTGTATCAAACTTCATTGATTTATCTACTTTTGATGTTTTTAAATTTACTGATTCAGTGTATGCTAATGAGTGAAACTGACTTTCTTCATGAGCTTCTATTAATAGTTTCCAATTAAGTTCTTGGATAATGTCAACTAAAAATCTTGATAAATCTTCATAAGATGTTTCTACTTGATGGTTCTTTATTCTTTGTGACCAAGTTGCAAATACATCTTGCAATTTTAATTCAAATCGTTCAGCCGAATCTTTTTCTGGTATTGTCGTTAGGGCAATTGATTTTAAATAATCAGGAACTCTTAGCGAATTTTTTATTGGAACACCTTTTCCGTCTAGCAAAAAGGAAACTAGACATGTGTTGTGAGATTGCTTTAGTTCTTCTAAATCTTCTTTTGATGAAAATTCTTTAATTACGTATTTTGTATTAAATATTCCAAGAAAAACTTTGTGTGCCCAGTTCTCTGGGTTTTCTATTTCTTCTTTTAAAGGTTCTATCCATAGTAATTCATCTTTTCTGCTAAATGAAACCATTTGATTCCACTTAGAATCACCTTTATTTGTGAAATTTGAAGTTTTAATATTTGGAGGGGTAGATGATTCTACATCTATCCAGTAATTAAGCGTATTCACTTTTGTTTCCTTCCCATTCTCCATTTAAGTATTCCCTTTTCTTAAAAATGTTCTATAATACATCATATCAAAAAAAACAATAATTAACAAACAAAAAAAAGAAAAAGGAATTGCTATGATTATAGGGCGACTGTTTAAACGAGCTAAATTTAATTTATTTTTTATCATTTTATCAATTGAATTATTTGCAAGCTACTTGTTTTATATGGAAACAAAAAAAGAGATAACAGAAATTTTTGTATTCATTCAGTATTTAATGTCTTTTGTTTGATTTTTTTTATAGATTTGTTAATATGGTATATATTAACACAACACACTAGGAGATAATATGAGTTTATTTAAAAAAATAAAAGATTTTCTTGGTTCTAAAGAAACAAAAGATAAAATAGAAGAACTAAAAAATAAAAGTGAAGAAGTTATTAAAGATACAACAAAAAAAGCAACAGAACTCGCACATGATGTTACAGAAGCGGCTTCTCATATTAAAGATGATGCAGCTAAAAAGATCGAAGAGTACAAAGATAAGAAAGAAGGCGTTAAAGAAAAAGTTGATAACATTGAATCTAAAGTAGAAAATGTTTCTGATAAAATCGAAGAATACGCTTCTAAAATAGAAGAAAATATTGAAGAAAAAGTAAAAGAGATTCAAGAAGAAACAAAAGAAGCTTTTGAGTCTGTTTCTAATGAAATCGGGAAGGTTTTTGAAGACACAAAAGAAATCGAAAAAGAAAGCTATTCTTCAGAAAATTTAGAAAACGTATCTCTTGAAGAACTTGGTTTAGCACCAGGAGCACTTAAAGCCCTTAAGTCGGCAGGTTATTCTTTAAAATCTGATTTTGATAATGTTAGCAATGATGATATTTTAAAGATAAAAGGTGTTGGAAAAGCAGCATTGGCTAAAATAAGAGCTTAATATATATCAATAAAGAAGTAAAAAAAGAAAGTAAGATTGCTTTCTTTTTTTTATTGATTTTTATTCATATCATGATAATATCCTTTTCAATAAAAAATACTAAAAATTAAGGAAAATAATAACATGTCAAAAGTGACACCCATGATTAAACAATATCTAGAAATCAAATCACAGTTTACTAATGAATTAGTTTTTTATCGATTAGGCGATTTTTACGAGTTGTTTTATGAGGATGCAGTAAAGGCGGCAAAAATATTAAATATAACACTAACAAAACATGGAAAAAAAATACCTATGGCGGGTATTCCATACCATGCAGCAGAAAATTACATTGAAAAATTAATAAGAGCAAATTGTTCCGTAGTAATTTGTGAGCAAACTGAGGAAGCTCAAAAAGGAAAACTTGTTAATAGAGAAGTAGCAAGAATAATAACACCAAGCACCGTTTCAGAAGATGTGTTTGTAAATCCTTCTGAGGTTATCATCCTAGCGAGTATTCATCACAGTCATGATTCATATGGCTTGTCTACATTAGATATGTCTAATGGACAGTTTTTAATTTATAGCTTTGATAATCAAGATTTATTAATAGAAGAATTAAAAAAGATTTCGCCAGCAGAAATTATTATATCAAAAGAAAGTGAAGGTCATTTATATTTAAAAGATTTTAAGGCGGTTAACGTTATTAATCATGAATTTTATGATCATAATAAAAATATCAAACAGTTAAAGAAAAAAAATCTAATAAATAAAAAATACTTAAACAAAAATATTTTTTATGGAAGTCTTTCTGCTGCTGGAAGTATACTCAATTACATTTTCCATACTCAGAAACAAGATCTTTTATATATTAAAGAAATCAAAACAGAAAAAGATCTTAATTCTTTGCATTTAGATAGTGTTGCAACAAAAAATTTAGAACTCTTAAAAAATAGTGAAGGTGAGTCTGCAAAAACTCTTTTCTCTACATTAAATAATACATCAACTGCTATGGGTGCAAGATTGTTGAAAAATTGGATTTCTCACCCAAGTCTTGATTATGACCAAATAGAAGAAAGATTCAACAACGTTGAACAAATAATTAAAAAAAATATGTATAAAGATATTGAGGAAACTCTTTTTCCTATACCTGACATTGAAAGAATACTTAATCGTATTTCTCTTAGAAATGCAAGACCAAGAGATCTCTCTTCATTAAGGGAGGCACTTAAAGAAACGCCTAAGCTTTTTGAAAATTTAAAAACAAATAAGTTATTTTTGGATCGTATTGATAATGTAAATGATTTTTCTTTTGTATCCCATTTATTAGAGGAATCTATTATATTGCATCCACCTCTTTTATTGAGAGATGGAAATGTTATTAAAGATGACTATGATGAAGAATTAGATAATTTAAGACAAATAATGGATCATTCTGATGATTATTTATTTGATCTTGAAGAAAGAGAAAAAGAGGATACTGGTGTTCCTAAGCTTAAAGTTAATTATAATAAAAAATCAGGATTTTATATTTCGATACCTAATGGAAAACTTGAAAAAGTTCCTTCTCATTATATGTATCAACAAACTTTAAAAAATGAAACTCGATATACAATTCCAGAACTGACTATGCTTGAAGAAAAAAAATTAACGGCAAACAGTAAGGCTCTTACACAAGAAAAAATACTTTTTGATGAAATACTTGATAAAATAGAGCCACATCTTTCAACATTAATTGATATTGCAGAAGTTCTTGCAGAAATAGATCTTCTTAATAGTTTTGCTTATGTTAGTGAAAAGATGAACTATTGCAGACCCCAGATTAATCAGCCTACATTTAATATTGAAAGTGGCAGACATCCTGTTATTGAAAAATATAGTGAAGAAAATTTTATTGAAAATGATTTTGAAATAAATAATCAAAACTTAATTTTATTGACTGGAGCTAATATGGGAGGCAAATCCACTTACATGAGACAGAATGCACTTATTGCTATCATGGCGCACATGGGATGTTTTGTTCCTGCTGAACGTGCTTCTATTAAAAAAATTGATCGTATCTTCACAAGAATTGGAGCAGGAGACAATCTTTCAGAAGGTTTATCTACTTTCATGGTGGAAATGAAAGAAATGGCAAACATTCTTGATAATGCGACAAAAGATAGTTTTGTTCTTGTTGATGAAGTTGGGCGAGGCACAAGTACTTTTGACGGGCTATCCTTGGCATGGGGGTTTGCAGAAACATTAGCAAATACTTGTAACACCATATTTTCTACACACTATTTTGAGCTAACACAGCTAGAAAGCATGAATGAAAATATCATTAACAAACATATGGAAGCAATGAAATACCAAAACCAAATTTTATTTTTATATAAAGTTTCAGATGGATGTGTTGACCAAAGTTATGGGATTGATGTTGCAAAATATGCAGGTGTTGATGAAAAAGTTTTAGATATTGCTAATTTAAAGTTGAATGAACTGAAAAAGAGTGATAGTATGAAGGGCATATTAAGCAAAAAAGAAGATGTTAATTTAATTGAAAAGTTAAAGAACTTGAATGTTGGTGATCTTACTGACATCGATAGATTTCGACTTCTTGAAGAAATACAATCTTTTGCAAACAAATTCTAAAAGGAGACAATAAATGTTTAAAAAAGGAAAAAGTGAACCAACCCTAAAAGTTAATGTTACCGAAGGAGCTAGGTTTATCGATTTTATTAAAGTTTTACTACTTACCGTTGTCGTCGGGTTTCTTGGCGTCCAGTATATTCAAAAACAGTCAAATGGTGTAAATTCAACGAGCGGTGTTGTTTTTAAAAATCTATCAAATGATTATAAAAATATTGAAGCAAGTTATGATACTGTTCTTATTAATAAAAAGCCATCTGATGTTAATGGGAATTCCAATGACACAATTAAAGAAGATACAGTCGGAAAACACAATGTTTTCTTTATAGAATACAAAGGCACTTTAATGGCAGAAGAAGTTCAGTATCTAAAACAGAAAATTGATGCCATTATACTTAAAGCAAATGAGGAAGATGAAGTTCTTATAAGTATTACATCACCTGGCGGAGTAGTAAGTGGATACGGGCTTGTTGCTTCTCAAATAAACAGATTGAAAATTGCAGGCTTAAAAGTCACCGCAGTTGTTGATACAGTAGCTGCTTCTGGTGGATACATGGCTGCGGTTGTTGCTGATGAAATCGTTGCAGCTCCTTTTTCAATGGTTGGTTCTATTGGGGTTGTTGCAAATGTTATGATTTATGAAGATTTATTAAAAAATATTGGCGTTACTTCTCGTGTTTATACTGCTGGTGAATCCAAGAGAACTGTTGTTCCAACTAGAGTCCCAACGAAAGAAGAAGAAGCGAAGCTTGAAGAACAGCTAGAAGATATTCATAATCGATTTAAAGATCATGTTCTTAGTTATCGACCTGATGTTGCTATTGATGAGGTCTTTACTGGTGAAGCATTCTTGGCAGTTGATGCTATAAAGTATGGTTTAGTTGATAAAATGGGAACAAGTGATGAAATTCTAATTGGTTTATACAAAGATGGTCACAGACTTGTGAAAGTTGAATTTAAGATTAATGAAGACTTTTCAACTAAAATGACAAAAAATGTATCTACAGCTCTACTTGAAATTATTAAGACAGAAGTGTTTAACAACAATGTTGCTTTCTTCTAAGTTGTAATTTAAAAAAAACCTTAATTCGTTCAAGGTTTTTTTATTTCTTATATATATTAATAAGAACAAAAAAAGCCTTACTTTTCAGTAAGGCTTTTTATTTAAGAAGCTAAACGCTCTCTATTTTTTGTTATGTGTAATCTTAAATATACTTTGTTTGTTTCATTGTTAACTTTTAGTATGTCAAATTTTACTTTGTCACCAAGTTTAAATTCTTGCTTTGTTTTTCTACCTTTTATCTTTCCTTTATCTTCTAAATAAACAAAATAATCAGGCAAATCAACATAGCTTACAATACCTTCTAATATAAAGTCATCAAATTCGACAAACAATGCATTCTGTTTTAGGTGCGTTATTTTTCCTGTGAAAGTTTGACCTACTTTATTTGCTAAGAAATGACATTTCAACGCATCAGCAACCTCATTGCTTGCAGAGTCAGCCCTTCTTTCTGTCATCGATATATGATGTGCTATTGAATCAAGTTTAATCAATTCATAACTATAATGGTCAGATATTTTACCTTCCCCTTGCTTCACTCTTTGAACATATTTTTCACCTTCATTTGATGATATAAGACCTTTTATTGCCCTATGAACAAGCAGATCTGAATAACGTCTAATTGGTGATGTGAAGTGAGTGTATTCTTCATATGCTAAACCGAAGTGTCCACGGTTTTCAACTTGATAAGTTGCTCTTGGCATACTTTTCAATAATGTTGATTGAATAAAATCTTTATCATCTCTTTCACTTGCTAATTCCAACATTTTTCTAAAATGATGAGTTTTTGTTTTTTCACCACCTCTTAATGTTAAACCAATGTTTTGAAGAATTGTTTTTACAGTATCAAGCCTTTCTTCTTCTGGCTTATCATGTACTCTATAAACAGCTCTTATCTTCATCTTTGTCAATAGTTTAGCAGCACATATGTTTGCACATAGCATTGCTTCCTCTATCATTTTATGAGATTGTCTTCGTTCATAAAACTCTACATTTTTAATTTTATGATCATTTTCATCAAATGTGATTTTATTCTCACGTTTTTCAAATTCTAAAGCACCACGAAGTTCTTTTGTTTCTTTTAAAATATCATAGAGTTTTTCAAATGTTTTTAAATCTTTATAAACATGAGAAAATTGATCAATTGTTTTTTCATCTTCCAGTTCTAACATATCACTTACTTGATTATAAGTTAGACGAGCCTTTGATTCAATAACTGCATTCATAAACTTGAAGGATTTAATTGCTCCTTTTTTTGAAATGTTTATTTTTGCAACAACTGCATATCTTTCTTCTTTCGGTTTTAAAGAACATAATCCATTTGATAAATATTCTGGAAGCATTGGCACTACTTCATTTGGGAAGTAAACTGAATTACCACGTGTTAGCGCTTCTTTGTCTAAATTGGAATCTTCTTTTACATAATGACCTACATCGGCAATCGCAACCCATAGTGTCCAACCATAATTGGTGCTTTCTACATAAACAGCATCATCAAAATCTCGTGAGTCATCACCATCTATTGTAACAAAATTCATTTTTCTTAAATCAAATCGGTCTTCCATTGATATCTTTTCATCAATTTTTTTTACTTCATCATCTATTGAAGATCCAAATAGATGAGGTATTTCATGCTTAAAAATTGCAAGTTTGTTTTCAATTTTAGGTGAATCTTCATGTCCTAAAATTTCAACAATCTCTGCTGTTGCTCTTTCTTTTCCTTGGGGATAAGTTTTGAATTTAAAGCGAATTATTTCTGCACCTTTTCCTTCATAATTTAATATTGTTACCTTATGGAAATTACTTAGTTGGACATAATGATCTTTTCGACCCATTAATACCTTTCCAACACCTTCTTTTTTTCTTTCAACTATGTCAATTAAAACACCTTCTTTTTTGTCACCTTTATCGTGAACTTCAATTTTCACAACTTCACCATCAAGACATTTAACGGCATGCACTTTTGAAAGATAAACATCAGGATGATCTTTTGATGAAACAAAACCAAACCCTTTTTCTGATATTGATACTTTTCCTGTTATTGTTCTTTTACTCATTTCTTACTCCTTATATAAGTAAACGGAATAAATCAAAAAGTCTTTGAATTCTTTAATTGCATTCTCTTTTTTATTTGGAGAAGTTCTTAAAGACAAAACAAAAAATTTCTGACCTACCCTTACAACGTAGTCTCTATTATAATCTTTATTTAAGTAATATTCAACAACCAATGCCGAGTTTTTTTTAAATAAAGTTTCTTTTGATTGTTTTATGCTTAAATTATAAGAAAAACGATTTTTTAATATTTTTAAATAGCTTTCTTTCGTTTTTATGTTTAATTCTCTTATTTGAAAAACATAATCTTCTTCGAACACTAACACTCTCTTGTTTTCTTTTTCATAATTTAATAATTCAGATTTCAATATAATACTTTTATTTATTAATGAATTTTCATTTGTGTTTTCAATTATTATTTCATGATAAATTTTTAATAATTTTTCTTGTCTCTTTACTTCACTGTAATTATTTAAACCTCCAAATAAAGGAATTAAAGATGTGAAAAACAAAATCCAACTCAATGTCCTTTTTATTTTTAGTTCTTTTTCTTCTATTTTTGAGTCTGCTATTTTTAAAGCAAATCCAAATATCGTAAATAGTAAAAAAAACAATAATTGAATATAACTTCCTATCATTAATGAGTTTACTTCTTTGATTGTGAGGTCATAATAAGGAATTGAATAGGGCTGTTCTAATGAATAAGACATTAATATTGAAATAAATGCAAATATATAATCAACCCCAAAAAGAAGAACATCTCCTTTAAAAAAAAGAAGAGTCGCTATATAACTAAACAAGATTGATACACTTATAATTACTGTCATTTTTTAATTCTCATATCTTATTATTTTAATGATGTTTGTTGATGGAATATCTATTGTTTTACCTCTTATTGATACTGAGAAATAATCCGCTAAATATGGGCTTTCACAAAGTTCTACGAAAATAGAATAAGCTTCTTTGTAATCTTCAATACGAGCCTTTCTTATTTCTTCTCCTTGTATTCTTGCATCTACAAGTTCTTTAAATTTCGCATAAGAGATAGGATCAGTTTTTTCTACTGATCCATCTGTCATGAATATTTCTAAAACCATTTTTTTAAATGGCTTTTTTTCAAAAAATAATGTAAATAAATTCAACATTCTTATTTGCTCTTTATTGTTTTTATTAAAGACGCTATTCCAAAAAACAAACCAGCAGCTAAAAAGCAAGAAAAGAAAAGTGTGACCCAGTGATGCATTTCTAATGTAAATATTGTGTAATCTATATCAGTGCATATTCCGTATCCAACAAATAAGGCTTCAAGCCACCAATAATCTAAAATCCAAGGAAACGAGGCTTCTAACCCTAAGCCACATTGTGACATGAAAAAAGGATTATCTGTTGCTTGGACTGCTTCATACCATTGGTATATTGCTTTGTATAAACCAAAAGAAGAACTGACTATCCAAAGTATATAGGCAAAACCTTTTACTATTTTGTTTTTAACACCAAATATACTAACAATTAATCCTGCAAACATAACACCTAAGAAACCTATTCTTTGATGAATGCACAATACACATGGTTCAATACCTAATACATGCTGAACATAAAGTGCATATGCTATTAAACCAATTGGAATTAATGTTAGCAAAACCCAAGACCATCTATTTTCTTTAAAATTTATAATTTTTTCCATTTTACTACCCTCATGTTTTTTCTTTTACTGTATCAAATATAAAAATATATTCAATAAAAAACAAAAAAAAAGAAACCAAACGGCTTCTTTTTTTGTTTTTATTTCATATTAAAGTGTTACTGTTTGGCAACAAACAACATTACTTGGTAATTCAGCAGCACACTGTGGTATCATTTGTAGACCATCTATTAAGATTGGAGCGTTAGATTCATCTTCAGCAGGGTTAAGGTCAGTTCCAGAACCATTATTGCTATTGTAATCCACTACGCCTGCAAAGTCCATCATTCTGTTTGCTTCTGCACATTCTGCAAGGCTTACTGTTTTAACCAATGCTTCTGTTGTTCCGTCAATTGTTGAAACAGTCCAAACGCTTGATGTTGCTCCGCCAGAAGTTGGAGCACTTGATAGATAACCAAAATCAATTAAATCTTTCAATGGTTCATCACAACTATCATCTGATACGTCACAAACATTTGGAGAATATCCTTGTTCTACGTTAAATGCAAGAATCGCACCTTCAATTTGCTCTGTTTCATTGATTATTTGAGAAGCACCAGCAGACGTTAAATTTTCTTTGTATGCGTCTGTACCATACCATATTGTTGCTAATGCTAATACACCTACAAGTGCGATAGCAATGATAGCAATTATTAAACTAAACATATATTAAATCCTTTTTTTTCAAATGTTATTAAAAATGCCTTAAAAGTTTTATTACATATATATTATTAAAAAAAGTGACAAACTTTTAACGCTAATATTATTTATAGCATATAACAGAAAGTGATCAAATATTTTAATGCTGTTTTCTTCTCTCCGACTCTTATTATGCTATTATTATTGTTTTTTTTTATTTGTTTTTTTTATTTTCTTTACTTTTTATTAAAATACATTAACCTAAATAAAAGATAAACAGATAAAAGGATTTAAAGAATGAAACAGGTTAAAGTTCTATATGCGTTCATTGCTCTTTTGTGCGCAAGTAGTGCACAGGCACAAACAAATCTATTTGCACCAAAAAAAGATGGCGTTAGTGAAAAAGAGTTGAATGATATTGTTGAAGAGCGTCTCAATATACAAAAAGAGAATCTTGAAAAAAAATTCAATAAACAAATTGAATTAGGAAACAAAGAACAACAGATGGCTCTTTCAGACATTTATTTAAAAATACAGAACTTAGAAAATGAAAATATTAGCTTAAAAGAACAACAAGAAAGAATGAAAAATAACACATTTAATTCAAGCAGAAATAACAATTTTGTAAGTGAACCTCAAAATAGCTATTCAGAAGATGAAGTTAATGAAGAACTAAAATACTTAATTGATGAAGAAAACACTGAGAAAGTCCTTGTTCTTGATGAAGACATTTTAAGATTAAATAAGGAATTTGGCGAAAGTGGGTTAACGTTTAGGGCAATTCTTGGAGATAAGAAAATATACAAAAATAGCAATGGTGAATACATTGTAAAGCCACTCGATTTTGAATTGCCAGAAGGTGCAATGAATGAAAGTGATGAGGATTACTCAGACGAAACATCTGCGAAATAAAAGGATTAAAACAAAATGATATTTCAGAAAGCAAAATTAACATTAAGTATTCTAGGAGCAACTGCTGCTCTTTCTGGCTGTACTGGACTTTCTATTCCAGACGCTGAAAAATACAACGAAAAACAAATTATTCAACCTGTTATGGATAAATTCGAAAAAAGCGAACCTGCTTTAACAAAAATAAGATCTCAAAATTTCACAATTTACAAACCTGATGATCTCCCTGACATTCTTAGAAATAAAGAAATAAAACTAAATTTAGCCAAAGATTCTGATGTCGATGACCTTGGAATGGTTCTTAATTTATTAGGACTTAGCACAGTTGTTGCTGATACAGGTGAAAATGTTTTATCTGATAAAAAATTGTCTGTTCGAAACTACCAAGGAAAGCTTGGTAGTCTTCTTGATGTATTAAGTTCTGTCTATGATCTCTCTTTTAATTATGAGAAAGGTGGAATATTAACAATTGAAGATCAATCAACATATATTATCAACATTATACAAAACGAAGATATTATAGAAGATGTGTCTTCAACACTTGAAAGACTTGGCGCAGATGAAATTGAATATTCATTAGTTGGTGGTAACTTAATTTATAAAGCATCTCCAAAAGTTCATGAGAAAGTTAAAAAATACATCGAGTTTTACTCTAAAAATGCTGCTGTTATAGGACTTCAAGTTTCAGTTGTAACTGTTCAACTTGATAAAAAGAGTAATAAAGGTTTTGACTGGTCTACATTGAATGTTGTTGCAGGCGATCCTGATTTGTTTTCTGATTCGGCTGGTGAAGTTATCGATGGGGATAACCCCGTAAGCACAGCAACTAGTGCAGTTCTAGAAGGTCTCGGTCTGTCAGCAGGTGGAACTGGTATGGGTATTAAATATATCAATGGTGATTTCAATTTTGAAGGTGTAATTAATTATTTAAGTACATATGGTAAAACGGAAGCAAATCAATCAACGTTGATGAAAATCATTTCAGGAAAAGAAGTTTCTCTTGTTTCGACACAATCTATTCCTTATGTTGAGGAAGTAGAATTGAATTTAGATGATGATGGCGATTCAGAAGGTATTACAACATCAAGTGTTGATATCGGACTTGATTTAACGATTACTCCATATTTTGATTCGAAAACAAACATGGTAACAGTTGATTTAAATCTTGATTTAAGTTCGTTACTTGCAATGACGGAGGTTTCTTCAGGAAACACTAAGATCACACAACCACAAACACAAAATCAAACTTTTACAAATTTAATGAAGTTAAAAGCAGGTGAGTCAAGTGTTATCGGTGGAATAATGTATGACACAGTATCTGACAACAGAACAGGTATTTCTTATCTTGAAGAAATGGATATTGCAAGCCAAAGTAAGCAGTTGACGAAAAATGCTGTATTCATTATTTTAAGACCTACTGTAACATTATTTGGTGATTTCGAAAAAGAAAAAGAAATTATTCAAAAAATAATAGATTAAGGGATTGATAAATGGATTTTTTAAAAAAAGACAAAATGCCTTCAAAGAAGGCGGCAAATAAAGGTAAAGTTAAAAATTTATCTAAATATCTTCCAACAACTTTATTTATTGGAGTCCAAGAAGATGTTAATGAAAAAGCATTGATTGGATATATTACATCCTTGTCTCAAAGTGCTTTTAGCAATTTGAAAGAAGTTAAATATTCAACAAAAAAATTAGGTAAGAATAGATTTATTTACGAAATTCACAATGGTTCGCAAGATTTAACTTATTTACCGTTAGTTATTTCAAACCTAATTGAAGGGGCAGAAAAAGAGATAATTCTCAAAACACAAGGTCAAAATGTTCGTGTTATTAAAAAGACTATTTCAAAAATCGAATCAAATACTTTAATTTCTTCTAATAATAGAGATGAAGATGCGCAAGTTGATCTTCAAACTAAAGGAAAATTAAAATCATTAATAAAACAAGGCACTGAAATTTTAATCTTTTCAATCATTGCAAGTTCTATTACAGGTGTTTTAGCAGGAGCTTCATTCTTCTCTAAATATTATATGCTCAATGAAGATTATAGTTATAATCCAAACGTTCCTAAAATTGAAACACCGTATGAGTTTTTACAGAAATTAGGTAAAGAAGATCACACAAAAAATCGTTATCTTGATAACATACGTTTTCAAAATAAAAAATGGAAAACTAATTATATTGAAATTGAAAATGAAAATATTGATGGTGTCAACCCTGAAATCTCAGCAGAGAGCATGTCAGACGATCATTCTAATGGAGGATTAAACGACATTAAACCTGATAATATTGTTAAGGACGTAAGTATAAAAGAAAATAACATTCAAACAAGCAATTCATCTGTTCCGAATAAGAACAAAAAAAATGAAATTCTAAATGAAACAAGAGATGAACGCCGAACAAGAATGATGGAACGTCGTAAACAAAAAGAGAAAGAAAGAAGAGAACGAAGAGAAGAGAGAGAAAGATTGATGGAAATGAAAAAATCAGTAGAACCTTCTCTCATGGATGATGCATTAATATCAAATGAATTAAAAATAAAAGAAGTTGATGTCATTTCTGAAAATAATATTACTGAAAAAACAAATATTGTTAATAGTATGAATACAGAAATAAAGAACCATCAAAAAAATAATGAAGTTGAGATTAATAAAGAAGATCCATTAGAAGATACTATCGAAATAGAAACTATTATTGAGAAAACAGAATCTGTTGTTGATGAAGTTGAAATTGTTGAAAATACAGAAGCTGTTTTTGATGAGTTTGAAATTGTTGAGGAAATTGCAATTGATAGTCTTGATCTTTCAAATCTTCCTGATAATGTTATTTTAGAAGAAGGAGTTAAATAAAATGCTAAGATTATTAAATAAAAATTTCATTTACGCAATTTCTGCTGCTCTGACTGGCTTGACTATATTCTTTGTTTATGTAACTTATTCAAATATTGCAACGCCTGAAAACATCAAAAAAAGTTCAGCTATAAAAGTTCAGGTTGTGAAGGATTGTGCAATAAAAGCAGAAGAATTTGGTTTTGAACATATTTCTCCTAAAACGGGAGGGTCTTATGTCCATTTAGAAATCAAACAAACAAAAGTTGAAGACCCAATGGATTATGCAGTTAAAAGTTCTATGCTTCAGAAATATTGCCATAAACTTGAGCTAAAAAGTTTTTGTTTAGGTAATGAATGTAAAATAAAGAGTAATGACAGCAGTTCACAATTTAACATGGTTTTTGTTGCAAATTAAATATTACTTACAGAGTCCTTAATGGACTCTGTTTTTTTGACTAAAATGAAAATAACTGTAAACTATAAATAATATTTTAAAAGGACATTTTAAGGATAAAATATGATTTCAACAATTTTAAAAATTAACACTTTCTTAAACTCAAAATTAATGAAAGTAATTGATATAACAGGTGCTATTGGCATTTTAGCTTATGCAGGATATTTATATAAAACAGAGGCGGATAACTTTCAATTTTGGGCAATTCTTGGAACAGTTGCAATAACATTAGCGGTTGTTCGACCTGCCCGATTTTTTTCTAAAAAATTAGAAAACACTCCAAGAAAATAAAAAACAACAAAATAAAAAAGGAATTTTATGTTTGGATTAATTTTATCAATCATTGGTATTGCCTTGATGTCAGGTGTTTTATACGCAGGCATTAGTTATGTCAATGTCGATGCTTACACCTCTAAGCTACAAGAAACAACTATTAACAATGATTTGTACATCTACAATACTCTTATTAGATCATATAAGAGCGCCTATAATGTTTATCCAAACACTGCAACGTGGGAAACTGATCTTCAAAAATTAAAAGGAAATATTCCATTGAATGATTATAATTATTATTCTTATGAATATGATGTCAATAATTATACAGTAGGGGTTTGTTTTTCAAAAACAGTGAAACAAGAAGAATATAACGCAATTAAAAACATACATGACCGTGGTGTAACTATTTTGTCTGTAAATTGTTTTGATAGTTCAAACCAATCAATAGATGATAGTGAATTTCCTGTTTCTATCTCTCTTACACATTGGATTAAGGAGTAATAAATGATTTCAATGATAATAATGCTTATCGTTTTTTTAGGGTTTGCAAGTATAATATCTTATAGTGTTATGACAATGAATCAAAATCTAATTGTTACTGGCAATATCGAAGCTACCAACAACGAGTTAAAAACCATTAAACAGGTTATTATCTCTAACGCTAAACCTCTTGAGAGTAGCACAGATTATTCATTACCTTATGGTATTGATGATTATTCTAACGACAGACACACTTTACCAACACATTTAAATATACCATTAAAAAATGTTGATGGTTTTTTTTACCAATATTGTCCTTATGGGATTGTTGATGGAACAAGTAAAATAGATCCAGTTACACAAAATGGTGGTAACACCTATAACGTTTTAACAAAAGAAATTAATTCTATTAAGTATGTAACTCATTCAGAGGTAGCACATTCTTTAACAGGTGCACCAGAAGTTCTTGCTTTTATTTTATCAGCTAATTCGAATCAGGAACTTGATTGCGGGGATGTTCTTTATGATGAAAACATCGAAACTTTCTATGCAAACAATTCAAAAGTTGTTGCTATAACTAAAGCAGAAGTTCAACAGTACAATAGATTAAACAATCTCTCTGGGTTTACTGAGTCTATTTTTGTTAACTCTCTTAATTATGATGACATATTTAACATGATTGAAAATGACATTTCTAATAAATCTTATGAAATAACATTTTCAAATAATATAAGCACAAACAATAGTTATTCTTTCAATCGAACTCCCAATAAAAAAACAACTCTATCATTTGATTTTAATGGTTATGAGTTAAGAGGTAATAGTTCTTTTGATTTAAATAACATTGAATTGTATATGCAAGGTTCTGCAACTAATTTTGATGGCGTAAATTCTTTTTCTGCTATTACTCTTACTGATTCAAATGCCTATTTTGAATCTGTTGTTTTGGGTAGTTTAAACTCTATAAACTCTGATATTGTTTTAGATAATAGTTCTGCTGAAACTGGTTCTTCTCAGTCTCATTTTGAATTTTTTAATAGTCAACTTAATATTAGAAATGATTCTTTTTTTCATAGTAACAATAATTCATTAAATGAAGATGCTGTTGTTGAATTTAAAAAATCAAATATTATTATTGATGAAGGTGCAACACTTAGTATTATAAAGAAAAATGGAACATTTAATTCTCTTATTAAACTAAGTGATTCGGATTTGGCTATTTTTGGAACAGTAACAGAAAATAATTCAGAATCTACAAGAGCATCAGATAGCAGTATCTTTATTGATAGTAGTAGTGAACTCTATATGAATGGTGGAACATTAGAGTTTAAAGGAAACTTATCAAGTAATGGCGATGCTATTGTTGTAAAAGGAAAAATAATTACAGAAGACAGTGCTAATATCATTCGTGCAACAAATGCTTCTAATCTGGAAAACCTTATTTTTGTAGAAGGTGGAGAACTATCTCTTGACGGAGTTCTTGTTGGTCAAGGAAGCAATATTGATAATGTTACAATAAAAGAAGATGATTCAACGTCAAACAATAGAGGTATTGCAAAACTATCTGGTAGTGGTACTATTTATCAAGGAACTAATGGTTGCTTTGAGGGTGAAACATTCAAAAAATCATACACTGTCGATAACACTTACCGCACAGAAAATAGTGGCTCAGACAGTGAAGTAAACAACTTATCAGATTATACTTGTAATTAAAATATATTTAAAGGGAAAATTAAATGAGCGAAAACTTTGAATTTCAAAATAGTAATTCTGTTTTGAATGATAAAATTGAAGAAACTTTAATGGAGCGAGCTATTGTTCCAGAAGAGGCAATTAAAGCTGCAAAAATGGAAAGTGAAATTACAGGCGAAGAAATATCAAAAATCTTAGTTCGTAATGGCTTTGTTACACAAGATAGAATTTTAGATATTATAATAGATTTAGACAGTGAAACTCTTACAAATGAAGAAATTATTGTCCCAAATATAAAACCAGAAGTTTTAGAAGAACACAAAACAATGATTAATGCAATTACTGATAAAATTGTTTTTTTCTCTACAATGAAAAGCAATCAGTCAGATGAAATTGGTTATTTTTTAAAACAAAACTATTTTCCAGATCATGAATTAAAAGAAATACCTTGTAATATTGCAAAATTATCAGAATATTTAGAAAAAATAAAATCTATATATGATGATGATGGTTCAATGATCGAACGTATAGTTAGAAAAGCAATTAAAGAAAACATTTCTGACATTCATATTGTTCCTCATTATGACACATATACTGTTTTATTTAGGTATCTTGGAGTAAGACACCCTGACACTATGGGAACAAAAGATGACTATAATCAGCTTGCTGCTCGTATTAAAGATTTATCTAAGATGGATATGTCGGAAAGACGTAAGCCACAAGATGGTGGTTTTCAATTAGATTATAATGGACGTTTTGTAGAACTTCGTGTTGCTACCGTACCTACACCTGATGGTGAAATCGTTGTTATTCGTATCCTTGATCCAGAAAAGGCACAATTGAATTTATCAAGTCTTGGTATTTCTAATGTTGAAGAATGGCGTAAAGGTGCATCTCGTTCTGATGGGTTGTGTTTAATATGTGGACCTACTGGTTCTGGTAAAACAACCACATTAAACTCTACACTAAGAGAACAAGATCGTTTTGGTAAAGCAATATTTACAATCGAAGACCCTGTTGAATACCGAATTCCCTATATTGGACAAGTAAATATTAACACAAATGTTGGGCTTGATTTTGCTCGTGCGATTAAGGCATTTATGAGATCAGATCCAGACGTAATCGTAGTTGGTGAGGTCCGTGATGAAGAAACAGCACGTAATGCAATCAAGGCGGCAGAGACAGGACACTTGGTTTTTGCTACATTGCACACAGGATCAATTCCAGGAGCTGTATCTCGACTTCGTGACTTAGGTGTTGAGTCTCATGAGTTGAAATATGTATTGCGTGCGGTTATGGCTCAAAGACTTATGAGAGTTGTATGTCAATCTTGTCAAGGTCGAGGAGTAAACGATCATGATGATGAAGAGTGTCAATCTTGTCAAGGTAAAGGATACAGTGGAAGAACAGTTGTGTCTGAAATAAAATATTTTTCAGAGATGCAAGAGGTTCTTAAAATTATAACAAACAAAGACAAAGACGCTGAAATTAATTGGACTACTATGATTGAAGATGGTTTTTCTAAATTTAAAAATGGAATCACATCACCAGGAGAATTCATTCGTTTATTTGGCGCAGAAGCAGAACGTATTCTTATTAATAAAGGTCATGATATTGAAAAAATCAATGATAAAGGTTTTTTTGAGGATTAAAAGGATTTCATAAATGGCAAATTTTAGAGCTACTGTAAAGTATCGTAATGGAAAAATTGAAACTTTGCACATACAAGCTGATGATATTGGATCAGCACGTTCTTTTGCAAGGCGTAAAGGAACATTAATAAATATAAAAAAAGGTAATGGATTCAAGTTTTTTGAAATACCATTACTGGCAGAAGAAAGACAGATGCTGCTTCAACGTCTTGCTTCTATGTTGGCATCCAAGCTTGGAACAAGTGAAGCATTAGATGTAATACGAAGTTCTTTTGGCGGAACAATAAAAAAAATGGCAGAACAGCTTCTTAGACATATGGAAGCAGGTTCAGATATTGTTGAAGCTATTGAAAAAATTGGAGAACCTCACTTTCCTAATACGACAATTGCATTGATCAAAGCTGGGGCTAAAGGTGGCGATACATGGAGAGCACTTCGTGACGCAGCAGAGTTTGAAGTTGAAATGGAACGTGTTAGAAAAGGTTCTGGACAAGGCTTGTGGGGTGGTATCGGAGGTTTTATTGCTGCTGCCGTAGTAACATTTGGCGCTAAGTTTTACGTTGCTCCAAAAGTATTAGAGTCAGATTTCTTTAAAATGTCGGCTGACAAAATAGACCTTACTTTTATTAATTTAATGTCTAATATTGTTGGTTATTCAATGGCAGTTTTCTTTTTTGTTTTTATGTTTCTTTTTTTATTAGGATCTGTTGGGCGCAGAGTTATTCCTACACAAGCAGATGCCTTAATCTTAAAAATACCATTTTATAAAGATTTGGTTTTATCAAGAGGTAACTATATTGTTTTATATGGTTTAGCGGTAATGATTAGTTCAGGTGTTTCTATGGAACACTCATTATCTCTTGCAGCAGGAAACACAAGGAAAGGTTCTCTTAAAGATGACTTAGAAAGAGCAATTGATGCAATAAAAAAAGGGAGACCTTGGGCACAACAAATGCATACGTTTCATGCAACTGATAGAGCTGCACTTTCGGTTTCTGCTGATAGAGAGCAAATTTCTAATACATTACATGCATTAGCTTATCAATATAGAGAAGATTATGCTCGTGTAATAGGTTCGTTCGGTCCATCAATGCAGTTAATAGCTGCACTTTATCTTGTATTATCAGCAGGGATATTGTTTGGATACACAATGTTACCTATGTTACAAGTAGCAGCAGCAGGTATGTAAAAAAAGCGCTTCTAATGAAGCGCTTTTTTTAATATATTTAATTTTCAACTATTAGGTTCATTAAAATAATTTTATCAATATCTTCTTGATAAAGGTCTAATTCTATTTTCTTTATTTTTCTTTCTATAAATTCGCTTTTTACGTAAAAAAAACTGTCCTTCCGAGTAGTGAATATCACATGGATATTATTTATTGCTATCATTTGTTTATAGTATTGTCATATACAATAAGAAAAAAATAAACTGGCTTTATTTCTTTTTTTTTCTTTTCGAAACAAAAGCTCTTAAAAAAAATAATCTAAAATTAAGCAATTTTTTTTAAAAATTCTTGACATGACTTCTTTTTTGATTATAATTTAACAATAATTTTAAGGAGAAAAACAGATGTTAAAATCATTAAATATTAAAGATTTTGCATTGGTGGAGAAGCTTGATTTAGATTTTGAAAAAGGCATGATTTCTCTCACTGGTGAAACAGGAGCAGGTAAATCTATTTTATTAGGGGCTATTGGTATCATAATTGGAGAGAAACCTAAAAAGAATGCCGTTCGAAATGGAGCAGACAAGGGTATTGTTAGCGCAGTCTTTGATGTTAGTTATCTCCCAAATGTTCAAAGTTTTCTAAGAGAAAGAGACCTACTAGATGATGAAGACCATGAAGAATGCATTATTCGTAGAGTATTACGTAAAGATGGTCGAAGCAGTACATTTATTAATGAAAACACAACAAATTTAAAAACATTAAAAGAATTGGGTGAGATGCTTGTTGAAATTCATGGGCAACATCAACATCAAAATTTATCAAAAGGTAAAAAACAATTTGAAGTTCTTGACTCTTTTGGTGGTTTAACACTTCTTAGAAAAGAAGTTTCAAAACTTTATAAAGCGTGGAAAGATAAACAAAAAGATGCTATTAAAGTAAAAGATGATTTTGAAGATAGTCACAACAAATTTCAACTGCTAAGTTATAAAAAATCAGAATTAAATGAGTTAGATATTCGTGAAGGTGAAGTTGAAGAATTAGAAGAAGAACATAAAATATTGTCTTCTGCTGACTCTGTTATTAGCTCTTGTGAAAATGCAATGGAATACGTTAAACATGGTTTTGATAGTGAAGGGACAACAGTTGGATCTCTTATTGGAAATGTTATTTCATTTATCCAAAATCTTGATGATGAAAAAGGAACAAGTGAAATTATTGAAATGCTTGAGACTGCACAAATCAACATCGAGGAAGTTGCTCCTCTTATATCTGACTACCAAGATAAGTTTGAAGTCAATCCTGAAAGGCTACTTGAAGTAGAAGACCGATTACGACGCCTAAATAAAGCATCTGAAAACTTTCATTGTCTTCCAGAAGAACTACATACATTGTTAAACGAAATTGAAAATGACATAAAATCACTAAACTATTCAGAAGATGCTGTTGAAAAAGCAAGTAAGGAAGCTGAAGTTGCTTTTTGCGAATATTTTAAAGTTGCAGAAAACCTTAGTGAGAAACGCCAAAAAAGTGCAATTATGTTAAGCAGCGAAGTGAATAAAGAAACGATTAAACTTAATTTAGCAGAAGATATATTGCGTGTAGACTTTTTAAAATCAAATCAGACAGAACAATCAGATATTGAATGTTCTTCATATGGAATAGACAGTATTAATTTCTTAATTAGACCAAACCTTGGTCAAGATTACCAACCTATTTCTGAAATTGCCTCTGGTGGTGAATTGTCACGATTGTCATTAGCAGTGCAAGTTGTTTCTTTTAAGAACGAAAAGAAACCTACCATGATTTTTGATGAAGTTGATACGGGACTTAGTGGAGAAACAGGTAATGTTGTTGGTGAACTACTGCGAAGAGTTGGAGAGTTAGGGCAAGTGATGTGTGTTACTCACTTACCACAAGTCGCAGCGCAAGGTCACTATCATTTCTTTGTTTCTAAAAACAATGTTAAAAGAGATGATGATATTATCACGTTATCAAACATTAAAGAACTTAATAGAAGTGAAAGAATTAAAGAGGTAGCTCGTATGATCGGAGGAAATATAAATTCTAAAGAATCAATTAGTAATGCAGAACTAATGCTTTCGTTGCATGATTAATTTACATGATTAATAAAAAAAATAAAGGCGCTTGTTAGCGCTTTTTTTGATCCAAATCTTGTTTGTTGCTCTAAAACACAACTTTTTTCTTTTTTTAAAGCAGAAATACTTTACTTTTTATTTTGTTCTTGATATAAGAGAACTAGGTAGGTTTTTTGAAAACATTTGTTTTCTGCCTATTTATAGATAAGTTTTAGGGTTTACTTTTAAATCCACTTATTTTTTAAATTTTTTATATTAGGTTAAAATAAGGGTTTTGCATGCAAGTTTTTTTGATTTTGCTATCTTTGGCGTATTTGGTGATCGAGATAGTTTTTAATGTTAATTTTGTTAATATAGTGCACGAAGATAAAATGTATTTATATAGTTCACTGGATGAATGGGGACGACATGTTTCTAGTCTTGGTGCTTCCATCGTCTTTCTTAGGTTGATTATATCAAAGTTACCTAAGTTTGTCACGCCTTTTTTGATAATTATTTTCTATATTTCTTTTTTTATAGGGCAAGAAACTTTGCTTGATTATATCACAGAAAAAACATCAATGGAAGATAAAAAAATACAAGCAAATGCTTTTTTAATAAAAAAAGGTGTCATTAGTGGAGTCTCTTCTGTTAATGGATTGAAGCCACATTATAACAAAAATGAAGCTGATAATAAAGTCTTTTTATCAAGCTTAGGCTTTTTAGGTTTTGGATATTCTGATTATTTACCTGACATTTCTAAAGATAACTCTAAACTCTATTCTCATATTTTATATAAAGATATGATATTAAATACAGGCTTTCATTTTGCACAGTTTTCGGAGTCAAGGAGGCTTCGTCGTGAAATATATAGAAAGTATGAAACACAATACAGCAATCTTGACGCAAGAGGAGATTCAGAGTCTCAAAGAGCATGGAAAGAAAAAGAAAAAAATGAAAAATCATTTATTGAAAATTTTTGGAAAATTCGTCATAAATATAATAAAGAAAAAGAATCTCTTTACAATATACATATAAAAGAACTCATTAGTAATTTAATGTGGGTTATTTCTTGTGATGACCTTAAATGCAGCAATACATTTTATAAAAAACTTAAAGCTAACAATCTTTTAAATGCAAACAAGTACAACCTAAAAGCCATTTATCCTGAAACTATTTGTCGATTAAATGGTCAAAGAGGATGGGCTTTTAGATATTTAAATGAAGATGATGATAAAAGTTACAAAGGAAAAGCAAACTCTGCAAATACACAAAGCTATAATGGTCATAGTTGTTTTTTTGATACAAGACCATTAACCAATGTTATTTATAAAAAAATGAATATGCGTTATATTCAAGAATTTGGAACATCAAATTTTGATTTTCCAAACATTGATGCGTTTATTTCTAGCGGTGAGTTAACAAAAGCTATAAAAATAAAATTAAAAAATGATTATGATATTTCTCTCCCAAGCTATTGGCAAAGAAATGATCAAGATACATTTAGAAAAGCGATTGAAAAAGAATTTGCACATAACGGATCAAAAATTGTTCAAAAAGAAATTGAAAAACAAACTGGTTATCATTTACCAATTAATTTAGACTATGATGATTTCTTCAAGGATAAAAAAGTTCTTAATATGCTAAAAAATGAGCTTGGTTTCTTTTACACACATAAGCTTGATCCTTATAAGATTGATAATAATTCAAAGTTTATTAAATATTTCAAAAATAGATATCAACAGGAGTCTGGTAAATATTATCAAGATGAGCTTGAAAATAACAATGCTTTTGTTGATGAAACATTTAAACAAACGATATTGCCCGTTTTGTCCATTTCTTTATCACTTACATTTGGATTAATTAATTTTGCGTTTATTGTTGCTGGAATATTATCCCTTTTCATTAAATCAGTAAAAAAATATGAAAATAAAGTTGGTTTGTTTATTATTGTTTGTGGTTTTACAATCCCTTTATTCTTTAATAATCATTATGTAGAACAGGAAAACTTTACTATGTTATTTAATAGCTTTAAAGAACAAAATATTCTTTTTGCTTATTATTATAAATGGTTTTTAAACATGGAAACATTATTAATTGCCAATCTTAATGATATTGTTATGCAATTTGATATTATTGATCATACATTACAAAGACATATTTCTTTTAATTTAGTTGATTACAAGAGCATGTTTAATATTGTATGGTAACAAATAAAAAGACGCATCTGCATCTTTTTATCTTTTTATCTATTTTTTGTTTCCTCTTAATTTTAACACAGCTTCTTCAAGTCGCTCTTTTGATGCATCTTCTGGTAATATTAAATCGCCACCCGTTATTTTTATTTTTTTAAACCATTTTTTTAATGGAGACTTGTTTCCTTCACGGCTAAATATACTGCCCCACATACCTTGAAGTGCAATAGGATATACAGGAACAGGTGTTTCTTTAAGGATTTTTTCAACACCACCCTTGAATTTATTAATTTCACCATTATATGTTATTTTTCCTTCTGGAAAAATAAAAACAGCTTCTTCATTACTTAGGGCTTCTTTTATTTTTAGGAAAGCATTGTCAAAAACTTCTTTATTTTCATACCTGCCTGCTATTGGAATTGCTCTCATTGCTCTAAACCCCCACTTTAAAACAGGCCAATTGTAAATTTTATAATACATAACAAATCGAACAGGTCTATTTAATTTTGCATAAAAAATAATTGCATCCATGTAACTCACATGGTTTCCAACAACCAGCATCTTACCTTCATTTGGTAAATTAATATTTTCAACTTCTATTCTATAAATAAATCTTAATATTAATCTAACAAGGTATTGCATAAGTTTTTGAAATATCATTTTATCACTCCTTTATTGTAGAACTCATATTACCACAGTTTAAAAATAAAAAACAGTGTTTTTTATGATTTTTTTATTTGATTTTATTTTTTTTTTGTACTATAATAGCTATGTTCAGGCTAATAAGGAGGCAATTATGAACAATTTATTTTTAATTGATAAAGTCAATAATGATAAAACCAAAGCAAAAGAACTATTTAACAAAACAATTGAACAATTTTACTTCTGAAACTCCCTTCTGCAAATTGACTCTTTGAAGGATAAAGAAGAGGAAATTGACCTTTTTTTAGCAACAGCTAATTACAAAAACGATTTATCGTCGCAATTTAAAACAAAAAAAAGAATTTCTGCCATCTTGAAAAATGTGGTAAATATTGAGATGCTCATAGAAGAGAACAATTCTATTCAGGCAGATATAGATGATTCTGACTTGTTTGATATTTTTATTGAAAATTTACAACAAATATCAGATAATTTTAAAAATATTTATTTAAGTAAAATAAAAGAATCAACTTATTCTAAAAATGATTGCTATATACAATTCAAATCATCAACAGGTGGAAAGGAATCTGAGAACCTCTGTTCTCTTATGTTAAAAGAATATTTAAAGATGCTTGATGCTGTTAATATTGAATTTGAATTGGTTGATTATGAGGCTGAATCAAAAGAATTGTTAAAAACTGCAACTTTACGTATTTCTATGCCTTATGCATATGGATTTTTTAAAGAGGAAAAAGGGGTTCATCGATTCACTCGAATTTCTCCTTATGGAAATGGGAAATTACATACGTCTTTTGTTTTTATCGATGTTTATCCTGTTCTGGACTTTGATTCTGATAATTTACTTGATAAAAACGATGTGAGAGTAGATAAGTTCCGTGGAAGTGGTGCAGGAGGTCAACACAAGAATGTTACCGATAGTGCTGTTCGACTTACTCACAAACCTACTGGCTTTGTTGTTAAAATTGAAAATGAGCGTAGTCAACATCAAAATTTAAAAATTGCTTATGAAATATTAACTGCGAAATTAATGGATAAAAAACTAAGTGATCTTTCAAATTTACAGTGTAAAAATCAAGGGAAGAATGATATTCAAGACTGGGGGCGTCAAATCCGTAGTTATACTATCGAACAAAACAGAATCAAGGATCACAGAACAAATAATGAATATAATGGAAGTTTAAATCAATATTTTAATCAACTTTATTCTTTTATTTTTTTAAACAATAGTCACATTAATCTATCAAAAATAATAACATAATAAATTAAGGAGGTTTCACCTCCTTTTTTTATTTTTAAAATATGGCATAATAATACTTATAGGCAATGTGAGGTTAGCAATGGATTCAGAGAATGCAAGAATAAAAGAATTAACAGAAAACATAAGAAAACGAGTAGCAAATAAAACTCAACATAAAAAAGAACATATGCGTCAGGAGCAAGGGAATTTAATGTTCAATGAAGATACTCCTGAAACAACTGTTAAAAAAGCACGTAACAGTAAACCACGTGGTAGTAAACCAAAAGAACAAAATCTTAATAATGAAAGTCAAAAAACTTTAAGTGAAAATGAAAGTGTTCAAGATGGTATTTCTCGAACGTTAAATGTTTTACGTGAAAAAAACAGACAAACAGACAAAGAGTCCAAACAGAATAAAGAAGAAAATGCAAAAAGAAATAAGGAATCAAGAGTCAAAGAAATCAGCGAGAAAGCGGCAAGGTTATCAGAAAGATCGATTAAGCGAAACAAACTTTAAGAACTTAATTATATGACTTAGAAATACATGATAACAAAAGAAATCAACGCATATATTTTAAACAATTAACAAACCTTATTTTCAGTCATATATTTTAAAATATATGACTAAATAAAACAAATTGACAGCTTCTATCTACGGACTGTTTTTTTTTATGTCTTTTAATGTTTTTTTTATAAATTATGCTGTATGTTCTATAAAAGAGATCTTGAGTGAATAAAATTAAATGATATCTTTTTAATTGAAGAGATTTTACAAATAATAATGGAGATATTGAAGTTGATTTGAAAATTAAGGGGAAAAACAATTATTTTTTTCGTATTATTAGCAACCTGATACACTTTTGCTGATTATGTAGCAGTAGTTAAAGAGAAATCGGTGTTTGTAACAGATAATACAAATGTTCCTTACATAATAGATAGATCTGAAACATCGGATGGTGGCTACATTGAGTGGTCGAATGGATATAAAGAAGCATGGGATCAATACCATAAAGGAAGTAATTTATATAACACTGATTTAATTACAGTTAATTTACCTATATCAATTACAAAACCAAATAATGCATATGTGAATACAAATATTATAGGAAGACAGGGCACTGGTTCTGCCAATATTAATATTGACTCGATAAATACAAATAGTATTGTTTTAGCTTCTGATGGTAGTACCTCTGGAACTTTATCAGCAAAATCGTTTACTTGGGTAGTTAAAGGCTTTTAAAAACAATAAAAAAGGTTAGATAGATATCTAACCTTTTTTGCTTTAACTTAAATTTAATTTAAATTTAGTTTGTTTTTTATTTCTAATGCATATTTTTCTAAGTCTTCAAGCACAGACAGTTTAAAGTCATCATCTTCATTTTTCTTTTTTAAATAATCAATGTCTTCTTGGTATTCTTCAAATGTCATTGAGTAATTAGTTTCTGGATTTGTTATTCTGTCTACACAAAACTCCGTCCATTTTTTGAAACCTTTCGCATCCATGTCTTCTTCAAAGTTTCTTGCGATGAAACGGAAGATCATTTCTGGCATCCTAACCTTATCTTCAAACTTCTTTTGACGCATTTGCTGACGAAGATAATCCAATAAGTCAACAGAATTAGTTTTCTTTACTGTCTGTAAATGATTTTTATCTGTGTTTGAAAAGAAACCACCTGAGTAAATCGTTGTATCTACATCTTTATCTGCTTCTGGATATTCTGTTTTTTCAAAAAGTTCTTGAATTTTTTGTTGTAATACAACGAAGTTCGATTTAATTAATTTTATGTTCTCTCTTAGCTTATCACCATCAATGCCTAGTGCAGTCGCAGTTTCTTTATTTAACAAATTTGATGGAGCAATAACAGGACATTGGTTTATTTTTACAGTATGCAAAGGTATTCTTACATCACCTTCTTTAAGATAAACAGCACCTGTTTCTTTATCTTTTTCAATTTTTCTCGTTAGTAATCTACGATCACTTGGTAGCATATCATCTTTAAATTCTGGCTTGCGTTTTTTGTAAATTCGTGCATTCAACTCATTTGCATCCAAGTCAATTAATTGGCTCAAATCCTGTGTTAATTTTATACAGTATACATTTACTCCTTTTGAATGAATCGGGTAAAGAACTTCTATAAAATCTTGTTCACCACCAAACAAAGAGTCAGCCATTATAAATGGTTTGAATTTTAGGGTATTAACTCTTGAACGTGAATCGTAACGTTCGAATAGGAAATCCCCAACACCTGCTTTATTTCTCTGATTAAATTGTGCTTCCCAAAATTCTGGTTTTTGATCTTTTATCATTTTAGCTAAAGCAATTGTTGCTCTTACATCTGACAAAGCTTCATGAGCGTTTTCATGAATGATGTTGTTCGCAGGACTTAATTGATCAAGTTTAAATATTTTTTTACCTGTTTCTTCATTAATTGGAACATTTACAATACCAGGATATAATGCTGATGCCATTCTAACAACATTTAATAAATCCCAACGAGAGCAATTATCTGCCCATTCTCTACGATAAGGATCAATGAAATTGCGATAAAATCCATTTCGTGTTACTTCATCATCAAAAGAAATGTTATTATAACCTATTCCACATGTACCTGCTTGACCAAGCTCTTTTTCTACTTTATGAAAAAAAGTAGTTTCGTTCATTCCCTTTTGTTGAACTTCAGATGGTTTTACACCCGTAACCATACAAGCCATTGGGGAAGGTAATCGATCTGGCGTCATCTTACAGTAAATATCAACTGGATCACCAACCTCTTCAAAATCTAAGTTGGTTCTTATCCCTGCAAATTGGGAAACACCGTCAAGTTGAGTGTTTATTCCAAACGTTTCATAGTCATGCCAGAAAAAAGTATCTTGTCTTTTTTTATTCATCAATTTGTCCTCTATTCTATAATTTGAAGTATTATATCAAGGTTTCTTAGAAAAATAAAGACTTTTTTAAATTATTTTCTTGCAATGAATCCACAAAAACCATAGCTTTTCCAAAACATTTCAACGAATGAAAAATCGCTCAATTCTTCTTCTATCATTCGAGGTGTTTTTAACTTCATGACACTTGTCAATTCTTGTTGCTTTTGTATTATTTCCTTGTCTGTGAAATGCTCTCTTTTGTATTTATAATATACGGAGTTTGTTATGCTTTCTAAGCTGGGGTCAGAAGAATGTGTTTTTTCACAAACAATAAAGTAACCACCATCGTTTAAACTGTCATATACTTTCTTTATAACGTCTTTTCTTTTGTGTGTTGGAAGAAACTGAAGTGTGAAAATGGATGATATAACACTTGTGTTGCTAGGGTAAGAGGTCTTTAAAATATCTTTCTTTTCAAATTTTATATCTGTTTCTAAATCTAAGGGCAATAAATTGCTTATATCATAACCATGATATATACAAGATGAATTCCTTTCAATAGATAGCAATAAAGAACCAGTGGAACAACCTAAGTCCAAAACGTTTGTCTCTTGTTCTGTTAATGCTTCTATTAAGAATTTTACATGATTGCTTAAAAAATCATAATTTGGGATTGATAAATTAATATGTCTATCAAAATCTTTTATTTTGTCAAAATCGAATTCTTTCATTAAACTTTCCTTTTTTCTTATATTATACATAATATCATAAAATTATCAATTGGAATATTTCCTTAAATATTACTTGAAAAAAAACACATTATGTATTATAATTTGAAAATATCTAGAAAAAGGAAAAAACTATGAAAACTGATTTTAACGAGAACTCTACTCGTATCGAAAGAGAATTTAAGGGTGTTATACGAGGAACACGACAGCGTTTTGGATTTTTAAATGTTTCTGGTCATTCCGATATTTTTATTAAACCACAAGAAATGGATAAAGTTTTTGCAGGGGATACTGTTAATATTCTTGTTGAAAATTATGGGGAAGAAGAACAAAATGTGGTAATAAAAGAAATCATCGATAGTGCTTTTAAAGAATGTATTGGTGTTTTCACAGAAGATGGGACAGGGGCTTATGTTTTACCAGATGATTATGGTTTCAATCGTCGCATCCGCATTCCAAATGCATATAGAAAACGTGCGGAAAGTGGAGACTATGTTCGGGTTGAAATTATTGAACATCCTTTTAAGAGTAAAAAACCAAAAGCAAAAGTTGTTGAGGTTGTTGGAAAACCATCTAACTCAGGCATAGAATCAGATTATTTTTTATCTAAGTTTAAAATTGCAACAAAATTATCTCCTGCTGTTCGTGAAGAAAGTTCAGGTATTATAGATGGTTTTTATAAAAAAACAAATAAATTGAAGAGAAAGAATCTTACAAAATTAAATTTTGTAACAATTGATGGTGATAACACTATTGATATTGATGATGCTGTTTATGTTCAAAAATTGAAGGATAAATGGAAACTTTTGGTTGCAATATCTGATGTTGCCGAATATATATCAGAAGGTTCTGCTGTTGATAATGAAGCATACAAGAGAACATCCACTGTTTATCTAACTGGGAGAACTATTCCTATGTTACCCGCTGAGTTAGCGCATGACTACTTATCACTACGACCAAATGAAAAGAAGTCTGTTTTAGTTGCTGACATGACACTTTCTCTTGATGGGAAACTTGAAAAATATGATTTCTACGAGGCATTTATTGAGTCAAAGGCAAAATTGACATATTCAGAAATAGATCATTATTTAGAGACTGGTCTTTGTTCTGATAATGTTCTTCTTCATAAAAAAGAAGTGCAAGATTTAGCGGATTTACAAGTTGTTCTAAAAAATGGACGTAGTGAAAATAATGTTATTCCTGCAAAACGATTTGATTACAAATATCTTTTAAATGAAGACCGACAAATAGAGCATATTGAATCATTGGAAGCACAAAAATCATATCGTCTTATTGAAGAAGCTATGTTGTTAGCAAACAAATGTGCCGCTGATTTTATATCTGATACAGAACGAGGTATTTTTAAAGGACAATATGGTGTTATGGAAAGCAAGAAAAAAGCTTTATCTCAATATTTAAGACAATTTGTGTTTTTTGAGAATTCTATGTTTGAAAATTTTGATGATTTTAAGCATTTATACAAGTTAATTGAAAAAGAAACTAATTCGGAAGATATTAAGCAAGTTATCAATCTCAATCTCAGAAAAAGTGTTTATTCTAAAACAGTTGAAAAACATTTCGTAATGGGTTTTGATAGTTATACATACTTTACTTCTCCGATTAGACGATATATGGATGTTTTAGTTCATAGAATGATTAAAGCCAAAATTCATAAGAAAAAATATGAAGTTTCTAAACAGGGTTACATGGATCATTTTTCTACAACAGAGAAGCGTATTCATGACTGTGCTATGAATGTTGAAAGTTGGCTCAAAGCTAATTATATTAATAAACATTCCAACGTTGATTTTTACGCAACGATTGTTGGTATCAATCAATTTGGTATTAATATTAAAATTGATATCAATGGAATTGAAGGTTTTATTCCTGTTGGTGACATTTGTAATAAAAAACATATATTCAAAAAGAGTGAATTTGAGTATGTATTAGGAAATAAAAGTTACAAGATAATGGATCGATTAAATGTGAAGATTAAAGAAGTCCAAGAAGGAAATTCGCTTATTTTTAAGGAATTGTAATATGAAAAAAGGTGGAAGTGTTTTCCACCTTTTTTTATTAAAAAAATTATTAAATATATCCTTTCACATGTTGATCTTTTATTTTGTAAATAAAACAATTAAGCCCGCATTTGCGGGCTTTTATAATATGTAGGCACATTTTTATTTTTTTAATTTTTTTTGTTTGCTTTCGAGAACCCTTCTTTTTATTGTTTTCTTGTTTGGGTTATCTTTAAATAAAGGAACATAAATAACTTGATTTGGATATATATAATTCATCTTTATTATATTTTTATTTATTTTAACAAGTGTTTCAATTCTTTGGGAGATTTCTAACCATGTTGGCTTATATCCAATTGGGTAGGTGTTTAATGTGATTTTTTTTAAGGTATCATTCTTTCGCACTTTATATTTTATTAATGGCAAGAATTGACCATTAGATAATTTTATCTTTACAATTTTAGACCCTTCTCCCAGTGATTTTTTCACAGTCATTGCGGCTTTTTTTATTTCTTCCTTAACATCTCCATTTTCATCAAATTCAAGCAAGTAAAGATTTTTTGTATCTACAAGATCTACATAAAGTTCCTTTATTAGATTTTTTCTTACTTCTATTTCTTCAGCCGCAACTTCTAAATCTTTTAAATCTTTTTCTAATTCGAAAATTATTTTATCTAATCGAATTGATTCTTTTTCTTCATTTGCTACTTTTTCTAAATAATTTGCTGTTATTTTATTTATTTTTTCAAGTGCGATTTCTTTTTCAGTTAATTCTACCGCAAAAAGATTGCTTGTTAGCAATATACAGCCCAATAGCGTTGATATTTTTTTCTTTAACATTTTTTTTCCTGTTTTTTATGCAGATTTGACTTCAAATGTTTTTAATGTCTCTTCCAGAAAATTTTGAATTTCTTTATCTGCGAAAATCTTTATACCTTTATTTAACAACTTAGAAAACCCAAAGTCAACAGTTGCATCCAATTTAATAGCAATCATCGTTGTTGTTTTTGATGTTGGAATTGCTTTTATTTTGCAATCTAAAAACAAGTTGTTCCCATCGACATTCTCAGAAACTATATGGAGAATTCCTTTTTCTAAATTTGTTTTATAAAGAAGCCTTGTTTTAAGATACAAATCCTTTTTCATAACCGTCTTTTTCTTTGTTTTAATATCAAAAGTGTTTTCGTTTATTAAACTAAACTCATCAATCACAGATGATTCTTTTGCTAAATTTTCAAAGTTAAAATCTAAAATACTGTTTAATTCCTCTATAGGATAATTAAATGTTTTCTTTTCCACTAAGTTAAAATCAATAGCCATATCCATTCCTCTCTCAAATTTAGGTTATTATAATATATGAATTGTTGTTTTGCAAGATTTATTAATAAAAAAACGCTGCAATAAGCAACGAATTTTTTATTTTTTCAAGCAAATCATGAAATCTGACAGCTTATCAAATTTTAGACAAGGAAGCGTTTTTATTCTTAAATAAACAATATCTTCTTTTATTGGTTTTGTTAAATCTTGCATACATTCATAAGCAACAATATTTTCTCCATATTTTTCAGTACAAACAGAGAATGCTTGTGACATATATGAAAACCTTTTTTGTTCAAATAAATTTGTTATTTTTTTTATTGTTTTATTTAAAGCGGTTGTCTTTTTCAAAACACCCTTTGTTTCATTAACTTGCTCTATTAAAGAATTTTTGCAAACTAATACTTCATTGTATTTTTTATTTTCTCTAATACAGTGATTTTCAATCCAATTTGAAGGATTCATTGATTTCTCGATCATTAAACTTCCATTTATTAAACAATCTCCAAAAATAGAATTCTTTTTACATATTTCAAGCATTTCTTTTTTTATTGCATTTATCTTTATAACGCCTGGCTCTTTGTTTTTTTTGTATTTCAAAAAAAGCATTGGGTTTGTGTTTTCATTTAAGCAAGCTGTAAAAGACGAAAATTCATTTGTATTATTCAAACAATATTTCAAAGTAGTATCTTTTTTCTTTGATATTTTTAAATATTTCACTTCTTTCAAACACTGTAATGAATTAGAAGACACGTGTTTACATAAAATATCTAACTTCCCAAGATCAAAAGATGCATTTGCATTAAAAAAAGAGGTTGAAATGACAAAAAGAATTATTGATGTTAATTTTGGCAAATTCATAATATTCCCTTTTTCTTTTTCTTTATTACTATTCTAATAAAAAATATAAAATAAACAAGTTATTTCAAAAAAAGATTATTCTTAATCTTTTCAAATCTTGTTTTATTTTAGTAAATATTAGAAATTTCATCGTTTTCGTTTGAAGTATTTTTTTTCAATGATAAAATCTTTAAAAGAAATAAAAAAGGAGAAGTCGAGTTATGTCTACAAAACAAAACCATAAAGGAAAAGTCAAATGGTTTAGTGAAGAAAGAGGTTATGGCTATATAACAAACAATGAAAACAAAGATTTGTATTTCGGAGTTAAAGACGTTTTCGGTGCTGATTTACCAGAACGTGGGGACTTAGTTTCTTTCAAAGAATATGTGGGAAAAGAAGGAACAGAAGCCGCCACTGAGATCCGTATTACTGAACAAATAAATCCAAACATAAAAAAGGTTGATTGCCCTTCTTGTAAAAGATTGGTTGAGCCAAAGCCTTGGTATTATGGTGGATCAGATTACACTGTTGTCAATATTGACCTATTGTGTCCATTTTGTGGCTTTAAGCTTGCAAAAAAAGGTGGTGGTTTCAATAGGTTTGCTAAAATCATTCTATTGGTTTTTGTGTCTTCACTAGGGTTTTTGTTTTCAAAAATAATTTGATTTTTGATTTGATAAATGATACTGTCCAAGTCTACTAAACATGGAGGTGATTAAATGAACAATTATATTGCAGACCAAATTAATGACACAGCGGAATTAGATAAAATAATAGAACTCTTCGAGACATCTATTGATTATTCGATACAAACATTTGAAAAGGGAAACATTCGTGTTTTCCTTGATTATTTTTATAGTATAAATAAAAAAATGTTTGAAATTTATGACACTGTTTCTTTTATTCAGCAGGAGGAACATTTCTTTTCAATTGATGATTTTGAATATGCTGAGGATGTTTTGAATGCTTTGTTCGAAGTAATTGATTATAATTACACAAGAAAAGATTTTTTTGAATTTTTTAAGACATTAACAACAAAAGATAAAGTAGAAGAATACTTTAAAAAAATATATCTTGACTTTTTTGAAGGACAACATCTATCTAAAGAAAAACAATTACATCGTTTTGAATTGGAAAAAAACATTCAAGATCTATTTCAATCTTATTCTAAAAATGTTGAAAATGTTTCTTATATACAAGAACATTCCATTGACGATGAAATCATCAAAGATATGAATAAAGAATCACAGGAAGCCTATTTTGTTAAAAAAAATGGGAAATATTATTTCAAGCCAAGTTTTACAAATCTAAAGTTAATAAAAAGTAATTGTCAAAATTCACTTTTAAGAAAAAAAGCCTGTGATTTGCTATCAAAAGAAGGCAAATTTCATGAAGGTGAAAGCAATTTATCAATAGCAAATAAACTTATTCAAACAAGAAGTGACATGGCAACTCTTCTTAATAAAAAAAGCTATATACATCTTGCTATAGAAAAAAATCTACTTAACAAAACAAATAAAGTAGAAGCTTTCTTAGATGCTGTTCATAAAGAACACTATGAAAAAGCTCTTAATGATATTTTAGAACTTAGAGAATTTATAAAAGATAAATTTCAAGTAAATAATTTAACATATCAAGATTTGTATTATTATGCTGGGTGCTATAAAGGGCACATGCTTAGAGAAGAACTTTATGATTACAACACTAAGTTCCAAACAAAAGATGTGCTAAAACAAGTTTTTAAACTTTATCATGATATTTTTGATCTTACTTTTAAAAAAGTGGAATTAAATAATTATTTTGACATAGAAGGTGTTGAAGGTTATGAAGTTTATCATAAAAAAGAATTGAAAACATATATCATATTAGATCTATATGAAAGAGAAGGGAAGCCAGAAGATAACTATGTTTCTACACTAAAAAAATGCTATAAAAACAATGTTGGTATTTTATTAATAAATCTTTTCTTTAACGATTCTAACGGAACAAGCTTAGAAGATATTGCAGGTCTTTTACATGAAATAGGTCATGTTGCAGAAAATATTATTTATGATGGTGAATATATTTTTGATGATCACACCGCATATCTTGAAAAAGATGCTTGTGAGATAATAAGCACAACAATGGAGCAATACGCAAAAGAAAAAAACTTTTTACTGGGTTGTAGCAATAATAAATTGTCAGAATCAGAGATTCAAGAAATCTTAAATATTGAAAACTTTTTGGCTTCTATGGATTCTATTTATTTATTAGCTTGTGCGGAATATGACTATAAAATACATAATAATTTTAAAGGGGATATTGAACTTCTCCATGTTGATATTTTCAATAAAAGATCACCTTTGTTTGATGAATTGGGTGAAAATTTAGCATATAATTTTGTTCATGCATTTGATGGTTTTTATTCTGGCAATTATTATTGTTATTTGTTAGCAGAAGTATTAGCAAAGAACTTATTTGAATCATTTAAAGATAGCAAGTCTATGCAAAAATTATTTAAGTATAAAATAGCTGGAAGACAAGAAGGCGTTCGATTAGAGGATAATTTGAGTTTTTTCTACGACAACAAAATACCAGAGAATTTATCTTTTTTAACTGAATAAACATAAAAAACACTTGTATTCAAGTGTTTTTTTTTATATAATCATCCCTTAATTCTATCAAGACGAGGAAAACTATGGAACAGCAAAAAAATATATCCATTTCATTAAGACAAGAGGATGATTTGGAATTCTTCAATTCTAAAGAACCTAAAGCATTATCGCTTGCTCATAAAATTGATAAAACACCTCGATATTACCAAATCAATGGAATAAGAAAACTTAATTATTACCTTAGTGAAGGTTTTAAAAGAATTTTATTTATTATGCCAACAGGAACAGGTAAAACACTTATGTCTAAACTTAGTGTTCTATCAAGTGACGTAAGAACAACATTGGGCATTCAGCACAAAAAAAAGATTCGAGTGATGTTTATTGCACATAAAAATCGTTTATTACGTCAAGCGGCACAAGAGTTTGCTAACTGTGGCGATATCGAACTTATTACTCAAAGTGCGTTTAAAAACGTTCCTCAGAGTATTGTTGATGAAGGTTGGGATGTTACGTTTATAGATGAGGCTCACCATGAAGCAATGATGTCTATTCAAAAACTATTAGATGAATTAGGAACTATCCCAATAATAGGTTTCACTGCAAATCCAGACCGTGGAGATAATCTTTTAGTTAAATTCGAAAAGTTTATTATGCCAATATCAAAGGCTGATGCTATTGAAGACGGGTTTATTTCTCAACCCGGTGTTAATACTGTTGTAGATACTGGAGGTGTTGACAAAACCGATTTGGTTATCAATCTTGTTTCAAAGTATAATAAGCATATGGGAAATACTATTGTTTTCTTTAAAACAAATAAAGAGTGCGAAAATTTTTATGACTGGTGTTGTGAGAATGGTATTACATCTATGTGGCTCAACACTAACTCAACAGAGCAAATGCTTGACGATGCACTTGATATGTTATCTCGTGGAGATATTCAGTTTTTAATAAATTGTAAAAAGGTTGACGAAGGTATTGATGTTTTAAATTGCACTGATGTTATTCTCGCTCGTCAATTCGGGACAAAATCAGAAAAAGAACAGTTAATTGGTCGAGCTATTCGCCCTGATACACCTTGTACTGTTTGGGAATTACAGAATCCTTACTCTGATTCTGTTGAAGCTATTCAAGTTATTGGTTCATATAGGTTTAGACGACTGCTTTATATTCAAAATAATCAATGGCATGACTCACTGTTTGAAGGCGTCGATGAAGAATGGGGATCAGCCTCAGAAATTAGATTTGAATATATTAAGCGTAATTTAGGTTTCGACCCAAGAATTGAAACAGAAGAAGAAGCTTTAGAAAGAAAGAAACAAGAGGGAAAAGAAGATATAAAAGAAGAAAATTCTCCAAAGGGTGGATTCCTTGTTTCTCACCATGAAGAACTTAATGAAAATAGTCTTGTTCATCATGACACTCCTGAATCTAAAAAAGTTAATAATTCTGTTTTGCATAGAAATAGTCCTGTTAATCTCTCGGAACCCAAAGACAGTAAGAAAAAAATTACTCGTAGACTTATTTGGGAAAATGTTGAAGATAATTTAAAACCATTTATTAAAAACATGCCAAAAGAGGATCTAATTAAATTAGCTAAAAGACTTAAGAAAGAAGGGAAAATATAGTTTTTTCAAATGACAAAATGCTTGATTGTTAAAAGTGCTTGTGTTAATATACAAGCACTTTTTATTATCGAGGAAAAAAAACTGTGATTAAATTTGACCCCACATTGTTTCGTTGTGATTATGTAAGATTAAAAAAGATAACTAGCTCTTATTTATATGTGTCAACAACAAAAGATGGTAAACCATATGTAACGGATGTCAGTGTTAAAGGCACTTATAAAAAGAGACCTATCTCTAAGATCAAAATACATGAAAATGTATCCCGCCAATATTTTAAAAACAACACTATGAAAGAATTTCAAGACTTGGGAAAATTTGCTTGTATTGCTTATTATGGAGATATTGTAGTTGCAGTAGAAGTTCAGAATTTGTCTCAAACGGTAGACAAAAACAAAGAGTGGGTTGCTGTTATTGAAAAAGTTATGGACAACATTAATTCGATTATTCCACCTCAAAAAAATGTTTATATAAATGGAAAGGATATTTTTTGGTTTGATGGTGTAACTAGAAACAAAGGGGATCAACTTAATATTAGCAGTGATGGTGCATTTAAACTACAATATGTGAAATACTTATCTTTGTCTAAAATTGGTGTTGAAATTAATACGGATAAAACTATTGAAGCTGTTGATAGCAATGCTAAGAAAGAGATTAGAGTTATAAAAACAATTGGTTCTAAGAGAAATATTTCATCTGAAAGTATTGCAAATCTGCGATTTGATGAAAATTATGCCGTTCAAGGAGAAGCAAATGTTCAAGCTGTTGCGTTACTTAAAGAATCTCTTTTAATTAGTTATTCTCCCAATAGAGGACAGCCAAATGAAATTGAATGTTTTTCACCTGTTCTTGCATTTGATAATCATTTAGAATCATCGAAAAACGATTCTGAATTCAAAGAAGCTTTATCTAATATTTCAGGTTTTGAAAACTCAAAAGACCCAGTTCATCTTAATTTAAACTTTGTTTTATACGCAGGTCGAGTTATTGGTGAGAAATACGGCTTTCGTGAAACAGAAATATTAAACACTCCTGAGATCATTAAGGATACTAAAATGGTTTCACTTGAAAAAATTTATCCAAGTTCGAGAATGAGCTACCCAATTAATCTCCCTGTTCTTGATGGGCTTGCTTGGCTCTTTAGATTTATTTATAAAGAGAAGGATTTAAACAACATGCGAGACTTAAGTAATTTATTTAACAAGATCTTTAAAGATGGCTTTATTCAGGAATCAAAAGTTATGTCTTCTTTTAGGGACGGGAAAAGCCAAGATGACATTGTTTTGCTTAAATATAAACCAAAATATTTGGAAAATTAACTTGTAATATTCATAAATAATGGTAGAATATAAGGAATAAAATATCATATCACACAACTGAAAAAAGAGGTAGAAATGTTTAAAGTATTAAAAAATGCAAGAGTTCGAGTTTTTTATAACGAAATTAAAAATGATGATATTCGTCTTGGTATTCAAGTCGAAGATGAAATGCCACATATTTTTGAAAAGAACGATTCAGAAAACCGTTTGATTCAACAAATGGATCTTAAAACTATCGAAGAAAAGTTCAACGGAGGTACCTATGTTTTCAATCATGGAAAACTTATTCAGTACCGTGACAGTTTTTGGTCTGGCTATCTTAGAAGTGAAAGCGAAATGAATCTTCTTGGAGATATTATTGGTTCAGAGGCAGCAAAGGAAAAGAAGGGTGTTGCAGGTATGTTTGATTCGTTTAGAATGAACTCTATAAATAAGCAGCATTTTTTGGGTGGTGAAGGTAAGCCATTTGATCTTTCTATTAAAGAACTAAAAGAAGGTGGAGAATTTAAAAACAAGCTTGTTTATAGTTGGTCTCCATTTGATGAAAATTTAATTATAAATCTGGAAACAGAGCGTCTTGTTTGCACAAATGGTATGGTAGGAATGTCTTCTTTTGTAACTAAAGCAGTTCCACTTGTTAACCGACATGAAGAACATTTAGAATTGATCTCTGTTCAGCTTCAACCACAGTTTAATGCGATTCTAAAAGACCGTTTTAAAGATATGTCAGAACAACGTGCTTCTATTCACACAATGATGAGTGCTCATAAGTTGTTAAATGCAAGACAAAAAGAGAACAATGTTTCTAAACGTGGTGGCAATTTAACCGATGATGTTCTTGGAAGTCTTGCTCGATTGAAAAAAATTGCACCGCTTCTTGATGTTCGTGAGACTCTTGGTGGCGTCTATAAAAAAGATGCTTTTAATAATGTAGAACAAAGTCGCCATTTGGAAGGTAATTTAACTCAGTATGATGTTTTTAATATGTTGACAGAAGCAAGTTCTCATACAAATGGTTCTTTTGAAAGCACTGATAAGATTCAAAAAGAAATTAACCGTATTGTTTTTGATGAACTTAATGATAAAAAGAACGTTAAAGGGAATGTCCCTGACATAGACTCAGCATCAGATCATCGTCGTGCTTTTTTTGGTGATGATAAGTGATTTTAAAATAAAACTTGAAATAAGTCTTGTCAATTCTGGCAAGACTTATTTTTCCAAATTATTTACACATCGAGGAATAAAATGCAAAAAAAACTCACTTTAATTTCTGAACTAGATAATATCTTAAACAATGCCCTTGTTTGTTTAGTTCATGAAAAACACGTAAAAGAAAAAAAACCTGTTTATGAGTTTGGCTATTTAACAGGATCTATTGGCTACATAAGAGAAGAAACAAAAGAACCCAATCTAATGGTATCTAGCACAAGAACTGTTTATGATATTATGGAGAATAAATTAATTGAAAAACCTGCATATCAAGGTTTTTATGGTGAAATTTTTCATATTGCAAGCGTAGGTTCACCAAGATACTTTGAATATTTTTCTGGATTATTAAGCAATGACTATGCTGTTGATTTTGATTTACCTTTGTTCCATATTAGCGGAAAAGAAGTGGATCTTGAATCTGTTGAAGAACTTAATGATGACATTGTTTTCACTGTCAGAATGCGTGATGGTTTCGCAGGAACGATTAATGTTAATAACAAAGGACTTGATTTAAAGAATAACATTGTCGTTTCTAATTTCAAACCAGAAGAAATAGAAAGACTTTTTAAAAATGATGAAGGGTACTTAATTTTAGGAGAAGAGTCAGGTCCGATCTTTTTATCAAAAGTCGCATATGACAGATTTTTAAATAGCGAACTTACACTTTCATCTATTGGACTCAATGATAATGAATCCTACAAAATGCATCCTGTTTTAAACATATTTTATGACAACAAAATTGTTGATACTTTATTACTTAATAATGAATTAAAAGATAATAAAATAACTCGAAACAGACTTGTTTATACAGAGTTATTTGTGAATGATGATGAAGATGTTGAATATGAAGTTTTTGAAACAAATAGTGATGCTTGGGATGAAAGTTTTGATTTTTCTGAAAACAAAGATAGTGAATTTGATTCAGAAGAAAATATTTTTCTTAAAGCTGCAGAAGATATTCTTGGTGCTCCTATTAAATTTGAAGCTGATCATGATTCTCCCGATTCTTGGGAAGATGATGAGGAAGTTATTTCATCTTTTAATTTGGAAGATGACTTCTTTAATAATATTAAAGATGAAAATACGAAAAACAAAAACGATGATGATGACCATGATGAATGGGATGATGAAATTGATTTAGGTGAGGATGAATAATGGCTATATTGTTTTTTTATATTAATAAAGAAAAAGGTGACAAAGTTGAAGTTAAGCTTGATAAGCACGAAGGCGAAAAAGGAAGTGATCTTTCTTACAAGTGGGGAGAGTATGCTATTCAAAAGGCAATAGCACTTAATTTTGAGAACATTTTTATTAATCCTTATGTTGTTGACCAAGGTGCTAAGATTCATTTCTTAAGTGGAAATATAATGAGAAAAAATAAAATCAATGCTTATGGACATCCAATTGATGAAATTTATGATACTGAAATAATTGACGAAGAAGATGGCTTTAATGAATACAGGACAACTTTCGAACCCAATAGTGTCGATGAAGCTGCTGATGTTATAATTGATAATGATGATTATGTTCATATTGTTTTAGATATGAATGATGCTTCTAAGTATATTGGGGGTTTTAATGCTCCTACTGCTCTTTCAGCAGGTGCTGTTTATAACTCTGTCAAAGAACATGCGGAAGAATTAGCATCTGAGGATGATGTTCTTTACTGATTTTTAATCAAAAGAAAAGCATTTTTGTTAAATGCTTTTTTTTCTTTTATTTTATGATATTATAATGCTTATAAGTTTTCTATTTTCAAGGAGGAAAAATGATAGAAAGATTAGAAGAAGTGTTGGTCATGGATAATGGTTATGTTCGTGTTTATAATGATAGAGTTCTTTTTAATGGAAAAAAAGAAGGGAATTATTTTAGATTAAGCTTCACTGGTGCAAATTATGGTGTGTGTGTTATCTGTGAGTATGATGATAAAATAGTTTTATTGGAAAATTATCGTTATGCTTTACAATCTTTTATGATAGAAACTGTTAAAGGTATGGGAATGAATAGTAAAACACCAATGGAAACCATTTCTATTGAGATTGAAGAAGAAATTGGCGGTGTCATTGAAAGTATTGAAAGTGTTGGATTAATAAAAAATGATTTAATGGATGCCCCTATACATTGTTTTGTTGCTAAAATAAAAGAATTTAAAAATGTTAATCATGAAGATACGGAATGTATTAAAAACATTGAATTAAAATCATTGGATGAAGTTAAGAGTTTAGTTAGAGAAGATAAAATACAAGATACGGTTACATTATCATTATTAGCGAAATATTTTTTAATAAAATGAAACTTTTGAATAAAAAACCTTGAAAACTTTCAAGGTTTTTTTTATAATGATAATATTAAAACATATCCTTCATATATTTTACTTGGATCATTTAAATTATTCAATTCCATAATGTTTTTCATTTTTTTATTGTATTTTGATGAAATTTTGAAAAGATTTTCACCTTCATTTATTCTATGTAACATTGTTGTTTTGTTTGCAATTACTATTTTTTGACCAATTTGTAACTTTGTTGTTGTTAAATTATTTAATTTATTGATCAACATTACTGGTACGTCGTATTTTCTTGATAGATTTGATAAAGATTCACCTTTTTCAACTTTGTGAATTATATAATTAGTAAAGGTTCTCAATTGGTCTTTTTTATCAATCAATTTTATTTTTTTTAACACATCTGTTTTTTGTACCTTTCTTGTTTGTTGTTTTTTTTGTTTAACCTTTGTTTCCTTCCTAGAATCCTCAAGATTCTTTTTAAAATAGATGGTGTTTTCTTTTAAAATTTCACAAGTAAAATCACCATTACAATCCATTATCTCAGCATTTTTAAAATATTTTGATGAATCATTTTTCTTTAACTCTAATTCATATTGGTAGTTTTTATGTTCTATTAATATTTTTTTATTAACATACATATCCATTTTATTTTCGATATCTATTTCAAATATTGAATTATTTCTTTTATTAACTGAGTAATCTTCTTTATAATTTATTCTGTATTTCATATCAAACTTTGTTTCTTTATCATTTGGAATAAATTGAGTTGTAAATTTAAAAAACACATCATAGGGATTGTTATTTTCATCGTAATCTTGATAAACATCTTCCAACTTCATTAAATCAGCAGATGATATGGACATTGTTGAATAAGAATCAGTAATTCTTATGTTTCCTTCAAAATGATGTTGTTTGATTTCTAATTGATAAATGTTTTTAAAAAAACGCTGATTTGAGTGTTCTTCTATTTTAAAATCTAAGTTTTGATTTTTATTCTGAAAATTATTATTATTTTCTATTTGTTGCTTAACTATTTTGATGTCTTTTTCTTCAACGTCATCTGTTGATATTACATAGCCACCAAATAGAAACAACAATGCTAATATGCCTGCTTCCATTTATTTCTGCTCCTGATACATTATGTTTTCTATATCTCGCTTTATTTGTTTTACTTTACCTTTCCCGTATTTTGTAAAATCTTTTGGCTCTTCTCTTTTTATTGCATTCAATAATTCTTCAAAAAATTCAAATGGCAAATGACGGTTTTTGAATAAATAAGAGAGTAGAACTTTACTTTCCAGTATATAATCAATATCTTTTAATGTAAACACAAGGGCATTTTTTTGATATAAATCATATATTCTATAACACTCATTTATTACAATGTTTCTGCGTAGGGAAAGAAATAATTCAGCCCTTACGGACTGTTCATAATGTTGTGCTATGTTTATTTTTTCATTTGGTTTTATTTTGTAAAAAGCATTAAACAAAAAACGATAAGGAAAAGAATTTAATTTTTTTAAATGCAGAGCCATTTCTTTTTCTGCTAAATCTATCAAGTCTTTCTCAGAAAAAAATGTGTTCTCCACATTACTCATTATTATTTCCTTAATCGTATTTTGTGCTTTTTGTTCTATATCTTGTTTATTTTTTAAAAAATATTTTCTTTTTATCATGACAGCTCTCTTTTTTCTCTTTTCTATAATATAAATGATTTTTTTCATTTTTCAAATGTTTTTCGGGAAAAAAGACTTGCCAAAAAGAAAAAAATATTATATTATTACCCTCAATCAAGAAAAGGAGAGTTTATGAAGCTATTTGATATTAAAACAATAGGTGCTATTTTGGTTTCTATTATTGTTCTAAAGTTTGTTTTCCCAATGAACGAGAGTGGTTCAAATCAAGTCCAATCAACAACTTCTTATGACAGTTTTGTTGAAAAAGTTGAAGATAACGAAGTTACACAAGTTGTATTCCAAGGAAATAACATCATTTACTCAGGAAATGATAATAAACCATTTAAAACACGTATGCCAATTACAGGAGATCAAGACCTCCTTAATGAGCTTTTAAAGAACGATGTTACTGTTCGTGATATGGAACCACAAAAACAAGGGGTATTTGGTCAAATCTTAGTTAGCTTGTTTCCAATGGTTGTTTTTATTGGATTCCTTTATTTCATGATGAATAAACAGCAAGGTGGCACTGGTGGAATGAAAGACCCTACTGCTCTCGGCAAAAAAACTGACTTTCAAAAAACAGAGAATCCTGTTCTTTTTAAGGATGTTGCTGGCTGTGATGAAGCTAAACATGAAGTGCAAGAAATTGTTGATTTCTTGAAAAACCCTCAGAAATATTGGGCACTGGGCGCAGAAATACCTCATGGTGTATTAATGCAAGGACCCCCAGGAAATGGTAAAACTCTACTAGCAAGAGCCGTTGCAGGTGAAGCAGGCGTTCCATTTATATCAATCTCAGGATCTGACTTTGTTGAAAAATATGTGGGTGTTGGTGCAGCACGTGTTCGTGAATTGTTTCAAAAAGCAAAAGAAAACGCACCTTGTATTATATTTATTGATGAAATTGATGCAATGGGTAAGCAACGTGGTCAAGGTGGTCAAGGTGGAAATGATGAACGTGAGCAAACTTTAAACCAAATGCTTGTTGAAATGGATGGATTTGGTTCACAGGATGCTGTAATCGTTATAGCTGCAACAAACCGTTCTGATATCTTAGATGAAGCTCTTAAACGACCTGGTCGCTTTGACCGTCAAGTTCATGTAGGTCTTCCAGATGTTCGTGGTCGTGAAGCAATTCTAAAAGTTCATGCTGCAAAAAAACGTGTCACACAAGAAATTGATTATAAAACAATTTCAAAAAATACAGCAGGTTTCTCTGGTGCTGATTTAGCCAACCTTGTTAATGAAGCTGCTATTATTTCTGTTCGCCAGAATAAAGAAGTTATTGATAATACTTCATTTGAAGATGCAAAAGATAAAATTGTAATGGGTAATGCTAGAAACGGTTTTGTTATGAAAGAGAAAGAAAAAAGTCTAACCGCTTATCATGAGGCAGGTCATGCAATTATTGGGCATCTAATGAAGCAGAAAGGACTACATGATCCAGTTTATAAAGTTTCTATCATTCCTCGTGAAAGAGCCTTGGGTGTAACTGTTTATCTTCCAGAAGAAGACCGATACAGTCTTAATAAAGCAGAAGCACAGGCAAGAATTCGAACTCTTTTAGGTGGACGTATTGCAGAAGAGCTTGTTAATGATGATTTTGCGGAAGGGATTACAACAGGTGCATCAAATGATATTGAACGTGCAACAAGCTATGCGACTAAGATGGTCACATTGTGGGGAATGTCAGATATTGGTAAGGGTATTCGTCAATTGGCACAAACTGATGCTCATTCTCCTAAACCACTTGTTTCAAGTAAAACACAAAACCTTATCGACAGTGAAATCGATAATATTCTTAAAACTTGTTATGATGAAGCATATGAAATGTTGAAAAATCATGGAGAACAGTTAGAACTTATGCATGATGCTCTAATGGTTCGTGAAACGATTACACAAGATGATGTGAATCTTATCATGACAGGAAAAGAACTTGAAGTTTATGATAATTACGAAGACAGTTTTAAAAACAAGACTAGAAGTTATGAGGATAAAGTAAGTCCATCTACTAAACTTCTTGAAGAATAATTCTAAAAGAAAAAAAAAGGCTTCCTATGTTGGAAGCCTTTTTTTATACAACTTTTAAAGTTACTTTGTTTTTTATTTTTGTTAATATTTTACATATATCATTTTCATAAAATTCTTTATCTTCTATTAATTCATTAATATCTATTTTAATTTTAAAACCTTCTTTTTTCATTAAGGCATTTAAAATATCAATATCAGACTCTAGTTCTTCTTTTATTAACAATATTTTTTCATCTTCATTTTCAAATATTTCATTATCTTGAAACAATTCTAATGTTTTTACGCCTTTCATTATTTCTCTATATGCCAAATAAATTTCATTTACTTTCTCTTGTTTTTGCTCTCCAATGTAAGAAAAATACTCATTTTTTGTATTTAATGATACTTCTGATAAAAAGTTTTCTGCTTCCGTTACATTTGTTCCTTTTATTAATTCATCTATTGTTTTGTTTATTTCATCTTGTTTTGAAACTAAATAAGATTTCATTTTTTCTTTTTCTTTTATTAAGTTTTCTATAATGTCCATTTTTTTATAATTATAAGCTTCTTTTTTTTCAGGGATATGATATTCGAAATTAATTGTAATTTTTTTCATTTTTTAGCGTTCCTTAATTTAACAACTTATATAAAAGAAAGGTACCTATATGAAAATATTTCAAATAATTGACTCGAGAAATTTTGGAGGAATTGAGATGCATGTTCTTCAACTTTGTTTATTCTTAAAAAATAAAGGAATAGAGCACTCTGTTACATTTGTTTCTTATTATGAGAAAAATGATCTTAGAGATGTACTAATAAAGAACGATATTCAATTCACAGAAGGAAACTTATTCAATATCATCAAAAACAATAAAAACGAAGTCTTTCACTCTCATGGATATAAAGCAAATATCTTGAACAAATCTATTAAATTTGTTTTTAAACAAAAAACAGTCTGCAGTTACCACTCTGGTGAGAAACCAGAAGGTGTTGTTGCTGCTTATGAATTTATTGATAAAAAAAGTGCTTTTCTTTCAAACAAAAATATTGCAATCAGCAATAAAATCAAAAAGCAAGTCTTTTCTAAAAATACAAATGTTGTTTATAATTTTGTATATAAAGAATCTAAATTTAGACATAAATATGGCATTGAAAATATTTCTTTTATTGGTAGACTTTCAAAAGAAAAAAATCCTTTTGATTTTTTTGATATTTCCAAAAAACATAAAAAATTCAACTTCAATATTTTTGGAACAGGTGTTCTTCAGCATCAAATTCCAAATGAAAAAAATATTTTCTTTTATGGGTATGTTCAAGACCAGGATGTTATTTGGGATAAAACAGATGTTTTATTGATTACATCCAAAGATGAAGGCTTGCCTTATGTTCTTATTGAAGCAATGTTAAGAGGTCTAATTGTTGTTAGCTATAAAGTAGGTGAGATTCCAAACATTATTGAAAGTGGACGAAATGGGTTTCTCGTTGATAATTTGGATGAAATGAAATCTGTATTGGATTACCTCGATAAAGCCTCTCACAAGGAAAAAGAGGCTATTAGGATTGCATCACTTAATACTTTTAAAGAGCTTTTTGGAAAAAACAAGGGAAATGATTATTTAAGTTATTATAATTGATTACTGTATTTATATTTCTTTAATATCTCTCTTAAAGAATTGGAGAGTTTTAAAGGAATTATAAATTCTATTTTATCTATTTGTCTTTGAATTTCATCAAATAGATTGTAGTAAGAATAGTCATGAATTATTATCCCATCAATGTTTATATTCGATTTTTCCAGCGCTTCTTTTGTGTTGGTTAATTTTATTTTTGAGATGAAATCACTACGAATAATGAAAAACGTTTTATTTACATGCTTCTCTATCTCGTGTAACTGTATGTTATTTTTGTTTATTCTTGTCATTGGGATATTTTGTAAAAAAACATAATCATATTTTTGTCTTATATCTTCCATTATTTTATTTAAATTATTGAAAAATAAGTTTCTATCTTTTGAATTTAAGTTTGTGTTTTTAAAATGATAAAAACTTAGGTTTTCTATAGATTCAGAATAGGATTTCTCAAAAGAATTCCCCTTTAACTCCACAACAGTTTCTTTTTTTAAATTTGATATGCTCAAATAATCTCCTATTGAAAAAGTGTTAAAATCAACCAGAGCAATTTTCTTATTTTTATTCAGCAAGTTATTTATTAATGCATTTAACAAAGTTGTAAATCCTTCGTTATTTTGAGTGTTTAAAAACAAGTTTATTTCTTTTTCTGATATTTTTGTTATTATATTTTCTATTTCAATATAGTCACTTGGAATTACTGTTTTTAGCATCTTATTCACCTTCTTTTATTTTTTATAATACACCTACAAGTGCTAATAACGATGCAATTAACACAACATCTCTTACTGCATCTATAAATGTTTCCCATCCCGCACTCTCTTTACTTGGAACGAAAACAATATCACCTGGTCTTAAAACAGGTAACTTTACATAATCAGGTGATTCCATAAATCCTTCTAAATCGAAAGAATATGAACGACTGGAATCACAACATGACATATTAACTATTAAAACTTTATCTAATAGAGCACCTTCTTTAAAGCCATCTGTTTCTGCTAATATATCTATTATTGTCATTTCATCATTATATTTATAAACACCTGTTTTGTTTACACTACCCATTACCTTTATAGTGTTTTCACTATTTTTGTTAAAAAACTCTGTTGTTGAATAAGGAACAAATATCGTATCTCCCATTTTTATCTTTGGAAGCAATGTTTCATCACCTGTCATCATATAAAGCCCAAAATCAAAAGTTTCTACACTTGTCTCAAATGAATTTCTATGAACAATTTGGATCGAATTCAAGTCAGCATCAGATGAAGGACCTTCTACTGCTGATAATAAATCTAAAAAAGACATGTGTTCTTCAAATGCATATCGACCAGATGCCTTCACTGCACCAAAAACATAAACAGAACGTTCAGAACTTTGTCTAATCCATTTTGATTTATTATCTGTAGGATCATGGGGTAATTCTTCAAAGACTACTGTATAACCTGCTTTAATTTTTGGTAATTTTGAAAAATCAATACCTTCTTTCAGAACAGTATTTAAATTAAAGTATTTTACTTGTGGTTCGTTGTTTCTCCCATATGTTAGTATTTTAATTCGCTCTAAATCAGCTTGCTGAGTCGGTCCTTCTGCATGCGCAATTAAGTCTATTATTGACATTTCATTTGCCCAAGGAAAACGACCAGGATTATTAACTGCACCAAGAACTTGAACTGCTTTATTTGAAGGGATTTTAAGCCATGCAGACTCAGCATAAGAGGCTTTTTCTGGTATCAATATTACATCGCCAGGAAATAAACTTGGAATAATTTCATTACCTATATTATTAATGAAGTTGTTTAAATTAAAATTAACCAGACTACCATCTTGACGGATTATTTTTATTTGAGTTGTGTCTGCAAAACGAGAAGGACCTCCACCAGCGCCTAGAACATCTATAAACGTTGTATTCTCTTTTATCTCATAAACACCTGCATTTTTTATTTCACCCATTAAAAAGACCTGTGTGCCTGTTTTTTCAATATCTTTGTCCATTATTGGAATATAAACTGTGCTTCCTTTTTCTATTTTTATAAGTTTGTCATTTTTTCCACTATCTAAATAATATTTTAAGTTAAATATTTTTGGAGTGTTGCCACTAATAACCCTTATTTTTGCAACATCTCCATATCTTGTTACACCACCTGCTTTCATTATATATTCGACAAGACTTTGTTTATCTTTAAAATTGTAAATCCCAGGTTTATGAACTTCACCAAATACAGTTACAGAGTTTCCTACATCAAGAGACCCACTCTCTGCTCTAATGCTTTCTAGATTGAATTCTGCTTGTATATTACCTATTAACGGAGATGCTGGAACAAAGATTGTATCAAGTGTTTCAAGATTAGGTAGGTGAGAATCTTTTCCACTGTCTAAGTATTTTTTATAATTAAATATTGTAGTGCTTCCATCTTTCTTTTTAATTTGAAGCTTATCTAGTTGTGCTCCTTGTTTTACTCCTCCTGCTTTTGTGATTGCAATTTGAATATTTTCTTTTTCAGACAAAAGGACTTCTTTTGGGTTTGATATATACCCTAAAACAAAAATAAATTTATTTTTTGATACTATTTTAATTTTTAAGCTCTCAGTCCCTTTATAGTAATCAGATAATACATCCGCAAGATTTTCTTCTGCTAATTTTATTGTCTTACCTGAGAGATAAAACCTTCCTTTTTCTGGTAAGACAATAAAACCTTCCTTATCTATTTGATAATTATTCTCAAATTCTTTTACATTAGACATTGATATTTTTATTTCATCACCTTCTTTCAGTAAATAATCAGAAGCATTTGATGTAAATGAAAGCAACAATAAAAACATAACGAATATTTCTTTTATTGTAAAATTTATATTTTTCATTTTTTTACCTTTTTAGTATTTTTCTATATTCCAATCTTTCAATCTGTAATCTACTTTTATTTTATGTTTAGATTCCATTGCATCTATGTTTATTTCTTCTATTCTTATTGAAACTCTTCTGTTTTTTTCTGGATCCTCTGATATTCTTTCTAGTTTACTATAAGATCTCCATATTATTTTTGTTTCATCAAAACCTTCATCAATAAAAACTCTTTTAACCCTGTTTGCCCTTTTTTTTCCTAATTCATAGTTATAATCCAAGCTATTTTCTTCACTTGCATGACCATAAACTGTTGCACCTGTTATTTCAAAGTCTTTTAATAAATAAGCGATTTGTCTTGTTTTTCTCAAAGAATTTTTTGAAAGTTTATCGCTATCAATATCAAAATACACTCCACCCGCTTCTATTTTTTTAATTTTTTTATTTAATTCAGTCAAATAAAACTTTTCATCAGGTAAACAGGTTGTCTCTGCTTTTATTTCTCTTAACATTTGACTTATGCTTTTGTTTTGTTGTTCGAGTTTGACTAATGTTGAACGTGCATCAGACATTAATCTATTGTAGTATTCACCATAAAATCTTTTTAAATATCTTTCAGATATTCGGACTTGTGCAGGGATGCAGTTCATTCCACCTTTTAATTTTAAAATTTCAAGATTAGCTGACAAATTATTTCCTTTGAACAATAAATGCTCTATGTCATTTATTTCATTAGGAGCATGATCGAGTTTCCAATCATTAAAATTACTTAAATTTGTTGAATGTAGCGGCATTCCATTTTCACCTTCTTCTACATTTATACCTATACAACCTGTTAAACTGAGTGTTATCATTAAAAACAAAAATTTCATAAGAACTCCTATTTGTTACTAATAAAAAGATACTATTAAAGAGGTTTTTCTTTCATAAAAAATAAAAAAACTCTTATAATTAAAAAGAGTTTTTTTTATTAACGTTATTGTTTTTTTATTATTTTACTAAATCCCTTTCATTGTCAAGACTATTGCAATTGTTGTCCACATTATTTTTACATCATAGTATACACCATTAAAAATAGATTCATTACTCATTTCTTTGTATTCTTGATCCATTTTATATTTTTCTGACAAGTCTCCCAATGCTTCGTTATAGCCTATTTTTACTTGTGCTAAACCCGTTATTCCTGGCTTTACACCTACTGTTCTTTTATGAAAATCTGGTAGTTCTTTTTTCAAAGATAACATTATTTCTGGTCTTTCTGGTCTTGGTCCAACCAATGACATATCACCTTTTAAAACATTAACAAATTGAGGTATTTCATCTATTCTTGATTTTCTTAATATTCTACCTACATTTGTAACTCTTGGGTCTCCCTTTGTTGCAAAGACAGCACCTGTTTCTTTTTCAGCATTTACAATCATTGTTCTTAATTTTATCACTTTAAAAATACTTTCTTTCTGATCTTCTTTTATTAATCCCACACGATCCTGTTTAAAGAATATTGGAGCATTTAAATTTTCAATTTTCAAAGCTATTATAGCCATTAATAAGACAGGCAAACTTAGTGTAAGCAATATGAGTGCGCTTACAATGTCAAATGTTCTTTTTATAAAATTAACTCTTTTGCTGAACATTGGCTCATACCAGCCTTTTATTCTTTTTGCTATTAGAAAATAACAAGAACCAATTCCAGAATAATAATAAGATTTTATAATATAGTAAGGTGCTCCTATTATTTTATTTTGTTGTAATTTTTTTATCGAATTCAACAATATCACATAAAAAAGAAGTGCTATTAATCCTAGTGTTGCCAATTGAGACACTGTTTTGTTTTCAATAAATGGTGTTATCAAAGCCATTGTTGCAAAAATAAACGGCATTAATGTTCTCAATACTTTCATTGAAAAAAAGTTAATAAATGTCAGTGGACGCTTAAAAATATTTAACAAAGAACTGCATAAAAATATTTGCTGAAGATTTCCAGCACCTATTCTTACTCTTCTTGTATAATTTAAATCATTCTTGTTATCATTTTCAAGTTCATAAGTAGGAACATTTGAATAAATAACAGTTCCTCCTTTATGTATTGTTCTTGATGGAAGAACCAAGTCATCATTAATTGTATTTATAGGAAGTGGTGATAGATATTCATTTTTAACCATATATCCAGAACCATGAACGCCTATTACATTACCAAAAAATGATTCTTTTTCCTTTAAATTTCTTTGAAAATTCCAATATTTGACATCTTTTGAGTCTTTATGTGGAAAATATGCAGAAGAAACTACTGATATTTTTTTATTTTTGAAATATTCTTGAAGCCTTTCAATAATGTCTTCATTAAATGATGCACTTGCATCTGTAAATAATGTATAAACAAAAGATTTTGAATGATTTTTTATATAGTGATTTAATGAATCTATTTTTCCTTTATTTTTTTCTTTTAATACTATTGTTATATTTTTTATATTTTTATATTTTTTTAAAAAAAACTGAGTTTTGTCATTAGAAGCATCATCATAAATAAATAAATGTTTGTTTTTATAAGTTAGATTTTGAAAATCTTTTATTTTATTTTCAATATGGCTTTCTTCATTATAAGCAGTAACTACAACAGCCACTGTATTCTTATTATTCGAAGATATATTCAATTGTTTTTTTGAGACATTGTTTTTTAATTTATTTAACAAAAAAGGATATAAAATATGGTTGTAAATAACCAGTCCTAACAATGTAATAAATAATGCTGTAATCATGATGATGTTTCCTTATATTTTAGTAAATAATTTTTTGCCATACTATCTAATGAGAAATAATTTTTTATGTTTTCTTTCATATTTATGGATTTATTATTTTTTATTTTTTTTATGTTTTTTATATCTAAGTTTGTTTTTGTATTTAAGAAATGATTCTTATCACAAATGATTTCTTTTATGTTACCAACATTAGTAGAAAAAACAGGTTTATTATAATAATATGCTTCCAGTATAGATAAAGGAAGTCCTTCATTTTTAGATGGTAAGCAAAACACATCGATTGCAGAAAAAAATAAAGACAAATCATCTTGATGTCCTAAAAATGTTACATTGTCAGGAGCGCTTACTTTTAATTTTTCTAATAAACTTCCCGAACCTGCTATAACAAATCGAACATCCTTTAATATTTTTGCTTGATCTATTAGGTATTTATGATTTTTTACTGATTCAATTCTTCCACAAGACCCTATAACAAAAGTTTCTTCAATCTTTAATGTTTCTTTTGCATTCTCGACTTCTTTTAACTTATCAAGATCTATGCCATTAAAAACAACATCAGTGTTTTTAATTTTATAAACATCATTTAATTCTTTTTGCATTCCATTACTTAGGGCAATTGTTTTGTGGGGTTTTAATTTGTATATTTTTCTTCTTAATTCAATGTTTTTTCTTTCTTTTAGATACCACGTATCATGATCCGTATGAATTAGTTTACTTCTTCTTAGTATACTTGCTAAAGAAGAGTAAAATAAAGGACCTATATGATGAGTGTGAACAATATCTGGATTGAAATTATTTATTGTTTTTCTCATTTTGAGAATTATTTTGAGAATATTAAATGTTTTTATTATTTTATTTTTATCTTTTGTCTGTTTATGTAAAGATTTTATTTTTACAGAATCATTTATTTTTATCCAATTATTTATTTTTTCTTTATCGTAATCTTGAATGCTTACTATTAATACTTTGTGTTCTTTTGAAAAATAGTTTGATAGTTCAAGCACTATTTTTTCTAAACCACCAATATCTAATTTTTCAACTACTTGGATTATTTTCATTTAGACCTTCTTTTTTTTGTTTATATGAGGAACTCTTGATATAACTACTGAACTTAATATTTCTTCTGCATCTCCTTTTTTTATTACATTTTGATTCAGCATGAATCCAAATATTGATACTGATAAAACTAAGAATATACCGAAGATAAAACCTCCTATTATATAAATTATTTTTGGTAACTTTAATGACTTTATTTCTAAGCTACTTTGATTCATAATTTGAATTGTTTCAAGTTCTTCAAATTTTTTCAAATCTTCGGTTATTTTTATAAATTCTTCTTTTTCTAATAATTTATTGTATCGTTTTTCTTTTATTTCTAGATCTTGCTCTAAATCTCTTAATTTAATATAAAGATCACCAAAATCTTTTAACCCCATTTGCTGGTCATTTTTCATTTTTTTTAAACCAGACAGTTCTCTGTCTGTTTTGTTTTTTTCTATTTTTAAGTTTTCTAATTCTTGAATTTTGTCAATCAAAAAGTAAGGAACTGTTCCATTATTTTGTGATAAAAATCCTTTAATTTCGCTTAAATTAATTTCATTTTCTTTTGTTAAATTTGTTAATTCTATTTCTAACTCTACAATAGAAGCTTTTTCTTTCTTAACCAAAGAATGTTCGTCTGTGTAAATTAAACGATAATTTGACAATGTTTTTTTGTGATTAGATAAACGTTCTTCCATCATTTTTTTTACTGGGTTATCTCTTAGTAATTGTTTTTGAACAACTTCGTATTTTTCTTTTAACCCTATAAATTCTATTTCTTTCTCTATTATTTTCTGATTTAGTGCTTCATTTTTTTTGTAATCAAAAGAGATCAATTCTGTTGCAATATCTTTGTTTTCTATTTTAAAATTTATAATCTTTTTTTCACTGTTTAATATTTCCATTTTTTTTTGTTTTAATTGATTTGTAATAAATTTTCTGCTTTTTGTTATTGATTCTATATGATGATTATTAAATGCTTTTATAAATGATTTATTAATCGCCAGAAAAACATCAACAATATCAGACCTTTCATTCCATCTAAATGAAACTTTAAAGACACTTCTATCATTTTTCCCATAAGAAGATTGAGAAAATTTAAGCCCAGATCGTATTCTATCTCTATATTCCCGTGTGTTTTTTTCTTTGTAATTTATGTTATTAAGCCCTGAAACAATAACTTCATCACTTTTAATTAAATGTTCATAAAAAATTGTTTTTCTTTGTAATGGACTTGTTGACAAATCACTAAGTTGAGGGTTTAACTCATCTGTGTTCTGTATTAACATTTCTAAACCCGTTTCATATTTTTCAGGAATTGTTGAATGGTATAGCAAAAACACCAATGAAAAAAACACTGGTGAAATCACTAATTTATATCTGTTTTTCCAAATGTGTGATAGTATTAAATAGTTGTTTTCAAAAAACGCCTTATTCATTTTAAGATTTCCTTATTTTACGCTTAGTATTGCATTTTTGTTTTCTTTTTTTGGATTATAAACAAACACAACTTCTTTTTTTAACAAAAATGAAGCTATTTCTTTTTTCTTTGAATTTGCTTTCATTATAGATTTTAAATCATTTTTGTCTTGGCGATACAATGTGATTATTAAATCATTTATCGTCATTTCATTATTAATTTGTTTTAATGCTAGTTTTGATGTTTTTGCTATTTTATTTTCAACAAAAACAATTTCATAATTACTTAAATTATTGTAATTTTCTGATTTTTCACTAGCGTTTTGTGCACATCCAGCCAGAAAAATAATACAAATTGTGGTTATAAATAATTTCATTCTAATAATCTCTTTACAATTTTCGCAGGATTACCAGCAACAACAACATTTGCAGGAACATCTTTTATCACTACTGAACCTGCCGAAATTATACTGTTATCCCCTATTTTTACATTCTTCATTATTTTTGAATTTGTTCCTACCCAAACATTATTTCCTATCACAATTTCTTCTATGTTTTCTTCATCTTCATTGTTTAATCTTTTTTCTGGCATTGTATTATGACCGTAATAACCTGCAATAAAACAATTTGCAGCTATTTTTACATTGGAGCCTATTTTTATTTGTTTTCCTATTGCTATTGTTGTTGCGTAACCTATATAACTTCCATTTCCTATAAATAAACTCGACCTCTCTTTGTTAAGAAATGGACAACCAAAGAAAGATGTGTGACCTGACAATATGACATTGTCTCCAACTATTATTTTAGGGTTGTTCCATATTTGTGGGATTTTTGATTCTATTATTAAAGAATGCCCTGTTTTTTCTGTTTGTGACTTAAAAATTGGTTTTATTACTGCAAAGTGCCAAAATTGATAAGCTATTAATTTTAAAAATGAAAAAAAACTAAAAACACTTTTATAAAATAAATTAAACATTTTTGTATTTGGCATTTCTATTTTTTTTATACCATAATAAATTTTTCTTAATTTATTATAAGGGAATTCCTCTGACTTCTTTATTTTCTGTCTTAGGGATTGATTCTTTAACATATTTTATACCTTTTACATTGATTAAAATAGCTACAAATAGCATTATTATATTTGATATTATTATGTTTACATTGAAATCAAATATTGTGAATATTACAATAAAAGAACCTATATAATTAGGGATTATTTCATTTTTTTTATATTTTACATATTGACGTTTCTGAGAACAATAGATATTTAAAAACAGTATTGACGAATATCCAAATAAAATTGCACATACAACACCAAGAGAATTATGATCTTCTATAAGAAAAACAAAAGATATAAATGTGAGAGCAGAAACACTTACATTTATTTTTGCAACAATATTTGTATTTTTTCCTGTATAACAACCTATATTTAAAATGGTACTTAAATATTTAAAATGAAAAGAAAGTATTGCGAGAATAAACACAACAATATCTAATATATAATTTTCTGGTAAAAGTAAATTAAAAACAAAAGAACCATTTATTAAAACAATCGTTGCTATCCAAATATTTAAAATAACAAGATAAGATGTTATTTTTTCAAATCTAATTTTATTTTCTAACATTTTAAATCTGTTTGCAAAATACCAAAGAGAAATAGGTTCCATCAATAAAATGGTTATTGATGCAAACAACATTAATAGAGAATAATCCGCAAGTGATTCTGGAGTTATATAGTATGCTAAGAAAAATCTGTCTAATCCTGTTAATACGTACAAGGCTAAAATAGAGACTGTTGTCCCAAATGTATATTTTATGAGTTTAACAATTAATCTCTTACTAATAGAGGATATGTATACTTTTTTATTTAGACATAATGTTATAACAGCAGTCAACATATTTGATAAAAGTGTTGAGTAAAGTAAATTTTCTATGCTAACTTTATCTATGAAAATTAAAATGGTAAATATAATTATATGAAAAAAAGGTTGAGTTATACTGCATATTAAATATTTAAATCCTTGATTGTATATTCTAAAATAGGTAAGATTTAACATTGTAAATGAAGACAGGATTAAAGATGAAAACAATATTGTTAAATGATCTAAATGAACTTCATATGGTAACAAATGAATCCAACCAATAAATACAACAACAGCAATATAGGTCATTATGTTTACAACAAAAGATATAATTAATATATTAAATAATATCAGACCATCTCTTTTCTTGTACTTTGTATATTTATACAGACCATTGTTTAATCCTAGATCTGTTAACAAAGAAAACAAACTTAAAAGCGTTATTAAAAATGTAAAGTGACCATATTCTGCTTTTTCCATGAAGTTTGCATAAAAAGGTATTAACATAAATGACGTTCCTTTTACAAATGCAAAGCTAAATAGATAACAAACACATATTTTTGCGATTTTATTATTTTTTATTTTTTTTATACTAAACGATATATTGTCAATTATTGTATACATTTAATAAACTCCTTTACCTGTCTTTCAATTGTGAATTCTGACAACACTTTTTCTTTTGCTTTTTTTATTTTTTTATTTATTGATTCTTTTTTACTGTTTTCAAATTTTAATATATTTTCATAAAGAGACTTAGTATCATCTGATTCTGATATGAAAGCTTCTTTCTCTGTTATAATATGTTCTATTAAATCCGTTGTTATGATTGGTATTTCATTCAACATAGCTTCCTTTGCAACTATTGCGCCAGTATCTCGTTCTCCTGTTTCTTTGTTTATTTGGAATGGCAATATTATTGCTTTGTGACATGACATCGCTTTAAATATTTCGTCGCTGTTTCTTTTTCCTAATATCTTAATTTTCAACTTTTTATTTTTTATTTTATGCTTTAAAACAGCTTCTTCTTCTTCTGTTCCAAAGCCAATTAAGTTTAATAATGGAAGTGATCTATCCTTTTCCCATATTTTCAACATATGTTCTATTCCCTTTACTTTGTTAAATCTCCCAACGAACAAATACTCTTCTATTCTTTGTTTTTTATCATTTGATTTTACTTTTTTCACTCCAAACGGTATTACTTTTATTTTTTTTGACAAAGAAGGAGGGAGTTTGTTTTTTTTGATTGTTTCATTTTTTAAGAAATCACTTACTGACACTATATTATTTACAAATTTTATTTTAGGAACCATGTCTATATTTACTTTGTTTATATCATATCCATGCAATGTAAAAGATGAAGGTATATCTGCAAATCTTGATGCTTGAATTGCAAAGGCTGATGCATTCATTCCAAAATGAGCATGAATTCTATCTACATTATTTATTTTTGCTAGTTTTTCAATTTTTAACGAGTGAAAAATGATTTCTTTAAGAGGAATATTGTTTTGTTCGAAAGAAAACATTGTTTTTGGAATCTTAAAAATGGCTTTTATTATTGTTAGTGGAACTGATATTTTATAGTCATTTAGAATAATATCAGGTCTTAAGTCTGATGGAATTATATCAATATCTTCACCAAGTTTAAAACAAGATATAATTACTTTATGTCCTTGTTCTCTAAGTTCTTTTATTTCATCTCTAATAAATGTTTCTGATAAGACTGGGTAAGTATCTAACACATATAATATTTTCATATTATTCTCCTTTAATAAAACATTTGAAAGTTTTTATATTTGTTTTCTTTCATTTATATATAATCTTAAAGGAGTTTTAAAAATGAAAGTGAGTGTTATTATCCCTGTTTATAATGGGGAAGAGTCGTTGTCTCGTGCAATTGATAGTCTATTAAATCAAAAAACAAATTTTTCTTATGAAGTTATTATTGTTAATGATGCATCTACGGATAAAACGCAATCTATAATTAATGAATATTGCAAGAACAACGCAAACATTTATTCAGTTATCAATAATGAAAATATTGGAGTCAATGAATCTAGAAACAAAGCGATTAATAAATCTAATGGAGAAATTATTGCTTTTTTGGATGCTGATGATGCGTGGTTTCCTACAAAAATAGAACAACAAGTTAATGTTTTTGAGAACAATAAAAATGTTTCTCTTTGTTTTACTGATTATTCTATTTTTGATGTTAATGATTCTTTTATTTGTAACAATTTTCAATATTGGAAGTATTTTAGAAAAATGATAAACCCTTCTAAAAAAGTGCAAATATGTAGAAATATATTTTCCGTTGTTATTAAAGAAAACATTATTGGTACTTCATCTGTAATGGTAAGAAGAAATGCTCTTTTAAAAACAGATTTATTTAAATCTGAATTAGGTTATTCGCAAGATTGGGATTTATGGCTAAGACTTGCTGTAAACAATTCTTTTGCTTTTATCAATGAACCTTTGATGAAATATTATATGTTGCCTACTTCTATCACTCGAAATAAAAGAATTAAAACTCATTTAATTTCAATTGTTAAAAAATACAAAAAACATTGTAAACCAAACACTTATTCTATTGCAAAATCAAATTGTTATGCCTTTATTGGAGAGAGTGCTTTTTTTGCAGAAAACAAAAAAGAAGGGGTTTCTTTTTATTTAAAATCTTTTAAAGAACATTTTCAATTTAACAACTTTAAAAAATTTTTATGGCATTTGGTTCATTGATTTATTCAAGGTTATAACATGATAAGCAAGGAAAACTTAATTTTCATATTCCTCATTTTTTTTGGAATATCTGCCTTTTTTCTTACAAAAATTGTTTTTGTTCCTATTTTTTTAGTTCTTTTTTTACCAATTGCTTATAAATTTAAAAAATATGCTTTTATTTTGTTTATTGCTTTTTCTTATTTCAGGTTTCAAGAAGCGTTCCCTTTTTTATTACCTTTTAAAATACCTAAGTTATTGGCTATTACAACATTGTTTTTAGTTTTTATTGATGTGTTTATAAAAGAGGAATTGAAATTTAAAATAACAAATGATAACAAAATTATTTTTTTTATTTTTGCTTATATTCCATTTAATGTGATTTTTTCAAGCATACCTGCAAATAGTGTCGGATACTTTATTGCAGTTTATTCAAAAGTTTTGTTAATGGCTTTAATTTTATCTTTTATTATAAAAAAAGAATTTGATTTCAAACTTATGAATGGAATGATCATTCTTAGTGGTGTTATTATTTCATTAGTCGCAATCTACAATAAAATAAATGGAATTGGCTTGGTTGAAGGAACTCGTGTGACTATTTCTCGAAACATAGGTTCTATTCTTGGAGATCCTAATGATCTTTCATTAATTATTTTATTTCCATTAGCATTTGCACTTTCTTCTTTCTCAACAAAAACAAGTGTTACTAGTCGGATATTTTGTGGTATTGCTGGTGGGATTATTATATGGGCTATATTAGCAACTCAAAGCCGTGGAGGTTTACTTGGAGTTGCCGCTATTTTTGGGGTTTTTCTTAATCAAAAAATTAAAAATAAATTTCTTTTAATTAGTCTAGGTGTTATGTTTTCAATTGTTTTATTCTTATTTTCAGGAATAGGAGATAGAAGTGTTTTAAATGAAAATCCCGATGCAGCAGTTGATGCTTCTGCTCAAAGTAGACTAGATTCTTGGACAACGGCTTTTTATATGGGGATTGCTCGACCTTTCTTTGGGATAGGAATTAACACTTTTATTTATCAATATTTCTTTTATACAGAAGCTTGGGATGGAAAGTATCATGAAACACACAGCACTTGGTTAAAGGCATTTGCTGAAGGTGGATTTATATTCCTCGCCTTATTCTTGGTTTTATTTTGGCAAACATTTAAAAGAATTGAAAAAATAAAAAATGCGCTTATTGGAACTAAAGAATACTTTCTTATTCGATCTTGCTATTCTCTTTATTATGGGATTATTGCATTTGGAGTTAGCTCTACTTTTCTGACACAAACATATACATGGCCTATTTATATCATTTGGGCACTCTCTATAGGGTTGGAGAATATCCTTAAAGATAAAGGACTTATCCGAACAAAAATAACAAAATAAAAAAACAATATTTTTAATATGCATATTAAAAAAAGAGTAACTTAAAAATCACTCTTTTTTAATATTTTTTAAAGTAAAATTATTTTTTTATAATTCAAGATCCAGCTCTTTATTTACTTTTCTTTTGAATTTATTAAACATTTTCTCACCACCTGATAAACTAGACATTCCTTGTTCTAATGCTGACTTTACATCAGTCGAAGACACATCTTTAACTGATTTTCCTGAATTTTTATATTCTGTTGGTGTTTTTCTTCCCGTCACATAAGGGTTTGTTCTTCCTTGATGCTTTGCCTTCAAATCATGGATTCTTTTTTCCTCACCCGTCACAGGATCAGAGTTGTGCCATGCTGTATATAATTTTATATCTTGTGAACTTAATCTTAATCCATAAATATCTGCCATGTAAAAATACACACGAGCTATATCACCACGAACAGAAGCTGTTGGTTGTGCTTTTCTTGCTTTGAAATCTACTTTCATATCACATTGTCCATATTGAGGACTAATACCTGATGACACCATTGATAATGAAAAATTAGAACGATCACCGTTAACTTCACCTATTGCTGGAACTAAATTATGTAAATCTGCTTCCATTGCTTTAAACTGACTGTCAGAACGACCACACTGCTTTCTACCACCTTCTTGCCAACACATTCTTTGATGTCCAAAAAACCATGCTGGCATTACATGTTCCCACTCAATTCTTGCTGCTCTTTTTGCTTGTTTTCTTGGTGTAAAACCACAAGCTGAATGATCAGGCGTTAACCAAGGTTTGCCTTTTTTATCTGCATAATACATATCACATCCACAATAAAAAGTGTCATCTTTATCTGTGTAAATCTTTTTTGCTAAAATGCTTTTTGCATTTGAAAATGATTTTGGTGCTGCATTCGCAACTCCTATATTTAAAATTGATAAGCCTAACATTACAAATAATAGTTTTTTCATTTTAAAGTCTCCTTATTTAACTTTAGTATTATAATACCATGTTAATGTTTAAAAATCCATCACTAATATTGATAAAAACAAAAAAAAGTATAAAATAAAACTATTAAAAAAAAAAGAAGGGTTTAATATGTTTGCAAAATACTTTTTAAGTAGAAGATTAAACAAGATATTTAAAGTTATTGAGTTTAAAGGAACAAATCCAACATCTAAAATTTATGGAACTTTCAAAGTTAAAGTTAGTAAAGAGGATGACTGTATTTCTTATAAATTCATTGACTGTAAGATTACTAAAAATAAAAAAACAGGTGAAATTTGTTTATACCAAGGCGGTATGAAACAAATTAGCTCATCTTTTTTTTGGATAAAAATATTTAATGACCCACAAATTTTAACTATATTGTTGGATAGAATTGACAAAAATATATATTATTATGTAGAATAAAAAGAGAATCAGTAAACTTTTTTTTTATTTATATTTTACATAAATATCATGCGTTTTATGATACATAGAATATAAAGGACTTAGTGAATAAATTGCATTTAATTCTTCTAGTCGTTCAATATTAATTCTTTCTTGCTTGAATTTTATGTCTTTCAATGTTAACTCTAAATTTATATCTGTTTTTAATGTTGTTAACGTTTTAGCTATCAATAATTTTTCTGGTGTGTTTTTGACTTGATCTATTATGCTTTCTACCTTCACTTTACTTCTTGCAACCTTAGAAATAGAATTTCTGATCTCACTTTCAGATGCTTTCAGTAAATTTTCTATTACATCAAAATCTAAAATTAATTTTTGAGCTGTTTTCTTTCCACAATTTTCCAAGCCCATTATATTATCTGCTTTATCGCCTTGAATTGCTAAGTAATCTATTATTTGATAGGGTTTTTTTACACCAAAGGTTTCCTCTATGTTCTCCAGAGTTATTGTTTTATTGAATCTCGTATCAATCAAGGATGTATTATGATCTATGATTTGAGCAATATCTTTATCACCCGTTAATATTTCCGTTTTCCAGTTTTGTTGTTGGGCTTTTTTTGCTAAAAAACCAATGACATCGTCGCCTTCCACGCCTTCTACACAAAAATAAGGTAAACCTGATGCTTTTACATGATCATGTATTGCATAAATTTGTTTTAAAAATAATTCTTCTTTTTCTGGACGATTTGCTTTGTATTGTGGGTCAAGTTCATGACGGAAATTTTTACCTTGATGATCCATTACTATTGCTAAAAAATCAGATTCTCTTTCATTTAATATTTTTGACAACATACTTGTAAACCCCTTTACTGCAAAATTTACTTCAGTAGCATATTTATTGTGAGTTTTATACCCATGATAAGCCCTATGAATAAAAGAATCTCCATCTATTATTATGATTTTTTTTTGTTCTGACATGTATTTTCCCTTGTTTTATATCATTGTGTCATGAATGAATTAATAACTATAATACAATTCTATCATGTTTTTTTCTTCTTCCGTTATATTTTGATAATCTCTAAAGTTTTTTTTATCTGGAAATAATTCTTCCAGTTCATTATCCAAGCAATTCATTAAAGGAATTGTTTCTAATGTACCATAACGATTTTTAAGATAAACAATTTCATTGTTGTTAATTTTTGCTATCAAGTTAGTTATAGATTCCAATCTCAACAATATGTCTTTATTCCCTTTTTCTAAAAAATATACATAGGATAAGTTTGATTGACAATTTTCGTTAATTGAATCTATTTGTTCCAATATCTCCTTTTTTGATTCGTTTTCTTGAAATACTTTGAATTTTTTTGAATTCAAATAAGGCATAGAAGCCTCTATAAATAATTTAGAATCCTCAAAACTATCAACCAAAAGGACTATTGTTTCTTTTTCTAATATTTCATTGTTAAACATTAATTTCTCCTGTACAAAAAATAAAGCCCCAGAGGGCTTATATTAATCTTCTTCTACTATTTTGATAAGTTGAATGTTTTTATTTCGTGCTTCAAGTTCAATTTCAGAACCTTTGCCTAAATAACCAACAAGCAGATAATCAGCCAATAGATCATCAATTTTAGCTTGAAGTGCTCTTTTTAATGGTCGTGCACCATATTGTGGTTCACAAGCACCTTCAACAATTAAATCTAAACAATCATCTTTAATTGTTAATTTAATACGCTTTTCTGCTAACTTTTCTATTGTTGGTTTAACCATAAGACGAGCAATTTTTCTCAGATCTTCTTTACTTAATACGTCAAATATTATCTTTTCATCAATACGATTAATTAATTCAGGGCGCATTTTCTTTGATAATTCTTTCATTACTTTTTCTTTTTCTCTAGAAGAACCAGATTTAAGAAACTCAGAACCAATATTTGAGGTTAGAACAATTATTGTGTTTTTAAAATTAATCTTACGACCTCGACCATCAGTTAAATGTCCTTCATCCAACATTTGAAGCATAATATTCCATACATCAGAGTGAGCCTTTTCAATTTCATCAAATAAAACAATTGAGTAAGGTTTTTTGCGAACTTCTTCTGTTAAAATACCACCACTATCTGAATCTACGTAACCTTTCGAAGAACCTATTAATTTAGATACTGTATTTTTATCTTGATATTCTGACATATCTATTCTTACAATTGAATCTTTGTTTCCAAACATCTCAAAAGCAAGTTGTTTACAAAGTTCTGTCTTACCTACACCACTAGAACCTAAAAACAAAAAAGAACCCGTTGGCTTTTCCAAATCTGATAATCCTGTCATAGAACGTTTAATTGCACGAGAAACAGCATTTACAGCTTTATTTTGACCTATTAGTTTTTCAGAAAGGCGTTTTTCTAAGTGTAAAATCTTTTCTTTGTCTGATTCTTTCATCTTGTCAACTGGAACTCCCGTTCTTTTTGCAATAACTTTCATTACTTCCACAGAAGTGACTTTTTGTGATACAATTTCAAGATCTAACGAACGAAGCATGGATAAATCAGTTTTCAAGAATGAAATATAAGACTTTTCAAACTCCATTCTTTCTTCTACACTATCAATTAATGATGCTTTTGCTTCTAATTCTAAAATTTGTTTTTCGGTTTCTTTGATTTTTGTAATAATTGCAATATCACGAGTTGCTTTTTCTAAAAGCTCCTTTTGTTCGGATTCTAATATGAAAAGTTCTTTGTTTAAATTATTCATGTGAAATTCTGAATCCTCATCAGAACCATCTAACGTAATCGAACGCTTTTCAAGACGTTTTTGTTTTATCTTATTTTCAATTGATTGAATTTCCATTGGTTTAGAATCAATTGCAATTTTAACAATAGAGGATGCTTCATCAATAATGTCAATAGCTTTATCAGGAAAGAAGCGATCTGTAATGTAACGATCCGACATTTTAACTGCTTGAATTATTGCCGCATCATCAATTTCTATATTGTGATGCTTTTCGAAAACCATTTTTAGACCACGAAGAATCGAAATTGTTTCTGGGACTGTTGGTTGTTCTATATTTACACGTTGAAAATGACGAGCCAATGACATATCTTCTTCAATGTTTTTATAATTTTCCACTGTGCTTGTGCCAATGCAAGCAAACTCTGAACGAGCCAGAAACGGTTTTAATAGTTCTCCTACATTCATTTTACCTTTTTGTGAGACAAGAATATTGTGAATGTTTTCAATCACAAGAATAACACTACCAGAACACTGGTCTATGTATTTCATCATTGCCGATACTTTTTTCTCTAAATCACCTTGATACTTTGTGTCTGACATCAATGAAGATAAATCCATTTCCAATATATGTTTTTCACATAGTTCTTTTGGCGCTTTCCCTGCTATCATTTCTCTTGCAAGTGCGTTAATTAATGTTGTTTTACCCACTCCTGATTCTCCTACTACAATAGGATTACTTTTAGAATGGCGTTTCAGTATTTGATACATTTCAAGGAGTTCTTCTTCTCTTCCTACAACTTTAAAAACTTCACCATTGCTTGCTTTATCTGTTATGTTTGTAAACAACATTTTAAGTTCTTTTGGTATTTTTGGCAAAGGAACACGCTTTGACTTAATGGAAACCAAAGCACTTTTGGATTTAGCTTTATTATTAGATACATTTTCTTCTTTTAATTGTTCTTTTTCTACATTACTGACCGATACGTCCCCTTCATAATGTGCACTTTTTTCATAAGCTTTTATCATATCATCAATTTCAACATATACTTCTTCTAAAATATGGTTTATTTTTTTTGAATTAAGAAGATATTTAATAAATACGTTTTTATTATATGCATGACTGATGGTAATTGACTTTAATTCAGTTGAAACTTTTTCAATTGAATTTATTGAAAATGAAGAAAGAGCTTTTTCTTTCAACTCTTTATATGTCTTCTCTATTAAGACACTATATCTCATTGCATCATTAAAATTTTTGTCAGTTTCTTCAAGGGCAACAAGAACATGAATTGTTCCAATTCCTGTGTGATTGTTTTCTTTTGCGATTTCTCTTGCTTTTATAAAGACAGGGATCAGTTCTTTACATACGTTGGTTTTGTTCATTTCTACAGTTTTCATCTATTATTTCTCCAAAATTATGCGGTTATTTTATCAATATAATAATGTTTTTGCAACCTTTTTTTTAATTTATTTATTTGATTTTTTTTTGTTTTTATATTGCTAAATAAAAATGGGTGTGCTATTATAATTAGATTACTTAAATAATAATTAGGAAAAATTGTGAATATTGAATTTAAAAAAAATAATGAAGCCGCTAGAAGAGCCTACATCGTGACGAGTTAACCGAGTCTTGCGAGAGGTTAGTTCGATTTAAAGAAACTGACTTCTCCTAGCCTAATAAATTAAGTCTTTGAGAAGTCAAACTCAAAGACTTTTTTTATGCTTGTTATAAGTAGGGTAATGTGATACCTGAATTTTGTGTAAGTCTTTGTTCTTAAAAGATAAATATTGAAAAAAAATAAAAAAAAGTGTTGACAATGTAAAAATGTGCGGTTATACTTGATAACAACAAATGAGAGATAAAAAATGTTAATTATCTTTTATAAGGGGATGTAGCTCAATTGGGAGAGCACCTGCTTTGCAAGCAGAAGGTCGTCGGTTCGATCCCGACCTTCTCCACCAAACATAATGCTTCCTTAGCTCAATTGGAAGAGCAACGATCTTCTAAATCGTAGGTTGCTGGTTCGAATCCAGTAGGAAGTGCCATATAAATATGGGGACATAGCTCAATTGGGAGAGCATCTGCTTTGCAAGCAGAAGGTCAGGGGTTCGACTCCCCTTGTCTCCACCAAATGAAAATAATAAAGAACAGTAGTATCAATTGGCAAAACACTGCTCGTGAGAGGGGAGATGCGGGTTCAAATCCCGTCTGATTTTTTATCTATTTTTTATCTTATGATTTACAAGTAGGCTTACGCAACCTATGAATTCATCATTAGACTATGGCGAGTAGAAGAGAGGCGTTTCTTTTCTTGCCACTGAATAACTTTATTTTATTGGATCAAAAAACTTATTTATTTTTTCAATAATTTAGATGCTCCCTTAGCTCAATTGGAAGAGCAACGATCTTCTAAGTCGTAGGTTACTGGTTCAAATCCAGTAGGGAGTGCCATATAAATGGGGGTGTAGCTCAATTGGTAGAGCACCTGCTTTGCAAGCAGAAGGTCATCGGTTCGACTCCGTTCTCCTCCACCAAAAAAATATGGGGATGTAGCTCAGTTGGGAGAGCATCTGCCTTGCACGTAGAAGGTCGTCGGTTCGAACCCGTCCATCTCCACCATATTATGGTTTTGTAATTTAAAATAAAAGCCCTTAGAAGTTTTAGTATTCGGGAATGGTAAGATGAAAGACTTATCCAAAACCACCAAAACACTGACAAGCAAATAAATTATGGAGGTTGCCTATGTCATCGCTAAACGCACAAATCAACAAACTAAATTAAAAAACAAACATAAACCGAAACTAATTGGAGAATCAGAAGATAACAAAAAAGTTATTGGTAATTTATTTTTTATTATTGAAAGCCGAGGAGTCTTACTAGAAGAAGCAATCAATCTTTTTTATGAAAACAATTTTCTAATTAATTGGTTGAACTTTTATGATGATGGAATAAAAAAAGGTTGGAATGGTAAAACTATAATCAATAAAATAAGTTATGCATTCGATGAAAGCAATTTTCAAGAAATGAAAGAGGAAACAATTAAAAGATTGATTTATTGTTTAGAGAAAAGATAAAAATAACGCCAAACTCTAATTAATGATCAAACCTGATCATCTCTTGTTCGTCTTGTGTCCATTGACACTTATTTTGACTGAGTGGAAAGACAGCAATTATTAGCTTAACAACTGCTGTCTAAACATTTCGTCACTTTTAAACAAAATTGGACTACATATCTTGTCTTTATATTCTAATAACCACTCAAACTTCATGCTCTTAAACGCCACTTTTAAGTGATTAACTGCACCATTTATATCTGCATTAAATAAAACATTCGAAGCAAAGTCTTTGTAAAAACCTCGTTTAACTCGTCTACCACCGTAAACATTAGTTGATAATGATTTTTGACTTTCTTCTCGTAATTTAACCATCTCATTGATATTTTTACTTAAACAAGATGTTTTTGATGTATGTGCTTCATCAATATTAATGGAATTAATATTACTTAACTTTAACTTTCTTTCTAACATATTTAAAAAATCACCAAACGATATTTGGTAAAATTTTTGTTTTGTTTTTTTATTCATATTAATCGAACCTTTTACTTTCGCAAAAGACAAATTCTTTGAACCAACAAAATCCGTTAATTTTATTTTTTCAAAATATTGAAAAATAAAAAAAATAATGATAGCCTCTTTCTATACATTACTAAAAATATTAAACATATTTGTAAATTAATTATAACTGGAACAATATTCTTTATTTTTATTCTTTATTTTTATTCTTTATTTTCTAACAAGGATATAATGGTTTTAAATAATTTTAATAAAGTGAAAAAAACAAGGTGTTCTTTATTATTTTTATTTTTTTGTTATAATATAAAATATATATAAGGAAATTAAATATGAGTGAAAAAAATATTAAAATAGAGATCGATAATGTCGAATATGATTACGATCCTGAAACAAAACAAAGTATATTGGCATTCTTAAAAGAAAAAAAAGTATCAATGGATTACCAATGTCAAGAAGGTTATTGTGGAGCTTGTCGATGTAAGCTTGATAAAGGAGACGTTGAAGAAAGCAATGATGCCATTGGTTACAAAGGAAAAGGAGAAATACTTCCCTGTGCATCAAAGCCTAAAAGTAATATTAAAATTTCAAGACTAAGGTGACAAGATGATATATTATAAGTCACCATGTCATATATTATTTATTGTTTATAAAAATGTCCATATTCCAATATGGATATTTTTTTATCTTATTTTCAGCACTATAGTATTATATTTTAAAATAAGCAAAAAAAAAGGTTTTTGTACTTGCAAAATAAAAAAAAGGGTGCTATTTTTCAAAACACTTAATCATTAAACAAGGAGAACAAATATAATGGACTCAATAAGTCACTTTCTTGACGTGTTTTATTCTGCGCCTATTAGTTTTTATAGCGTGCCATTTACAATATTATTCATAATAGTAGCTTTATCAGTCGTCGGTCTTCATTTCGATTTCAATATCGACATAGAAAGTGCAGAAATATCAGAAGGGTTGAAAGTTTTCTTGTCTCACTTTAATTTATCCCGTGTTCCTATTTTTATGTATTTATTTGTTTATACAATGATAGGATCTGTTTCACTGCTTATACTTCATGATTTTATGGGCAATGGATTGATACTGAATGTCGCTGCAGTCTTTAATATTTACGTTGCCGCAAAAATAGCAAGTTTATTATTAGTGCCACTTGCACCATTATTTGAAGCAAATAAAGAACAAATTGTCGAATATGTCGGTTTAGAAGCTATTGTTTCATCAGTGAATTTAGACAGAAATGGAGGCGTAATTCTTTGTGATCAAGGAGACGCAGAGCATCATTTAAACGCTTGGGTTGAGGGTGACGATGTTCTTGATAAAGGAGATAGAGTTCTTATCCTTTATAAAGAAGGTAATAAATTCCAAGTTGAAAAGTTAAAAGAATTGAATTGATTTTTATTTATTAATTGAAAGGAGAAATATAAATATGTTTAGTAATTCTATAATAGGGGGCGCTATTGTTTTAATAGCATTGGTTTTTCTGGCTATCTTTTATGCAAGTCGATATAAGAAAGTAAAACAGCAAGGTCAAGCAATTGTAATCAATGGTTATAGTGATGTTACGGCATCATTCACAGGTGGTTTCGTATGGCCTGTCATAAACTCTCATGAGTTTATGGATATCACTCGTAAAAAAATATCAATTGAGAGAGTAGGACGCAAAGGTGATTCAGCAGAGGAGGCAGAAGGTCTTCACTGTATGGATAATATTCGTGCCGATTTGAAAGTTGATTTCTACATTGGTGTTAATCAAACGCCTGCTGATGTTAAAAAAGTTGTAAATACGTTAGGTGCAGAAGGTGCAAGTAACCAAGAAACACTTAAGGAACACTTTTCTCCAAAATTCTCAGAAGCGCTTAAAACTGCTTGTAAGAAATTTGATTTTAAAGACTTGTTTGAAAATCGTGCTGGTTTCCGAACTGCTGTGATGGAAGTTATCGAACAGGAGATGGATGGTTTTAAAATTTACGATGTAGTTATCGATAAAATTGAACAAACAGCTCTTGAAGCACATGACCCTAAAAATGTCCTTGATGTTGAAGGTATAGAGAAAATTGTTAAAACTACTTCTGAACGTAATATTTTAACTAATATTATTCGTCAAGATGAAGAAACTAAAGTGAAAGAAAAGGATGTGTCAGCAGAACAACAACGTCTGCAACTTGATAAATCGCTAAAACAAGCTCAGTCAGTCCAAGAACGTGAAGTTTCAATTATTAAAGCGCAAGAGAAGGCAATGACGCAAGAAAAAACCGAAGAGTTTTTACTGCAAGAGTCAGAAGCAAGAATCAAGCGTCAACGTGAAGAAGGTGTTCTTGAAGAACAAAAAGATATGGAAATCAAAGTTGCTGTTCTTAACAACAATAAAAAACTTAAAGTTCAAGAAGAAGAAGTTGTTCGTGCAGAAGAGCTACAAAAAGTTGAAACTTCTAAGCAAGTAACGCAAGAAGAAATATCTAAAGAAATGGTTCTTGAAAAAGGACGTAAAGAAGTTGCTGATGTTACGTCTCAACGTGTTGAAATCGAACGTAAAATCGCAAAAGAAGAAGAAGAAACTGCAAACCTTCGTGCTCTTGAAACAGCAAATCGTGAAAAGAAAGTTAAAATTCTTGATGCAGAAGCCGTGGCAGAAGCACAGCAAACAGAAGAAATCACAAAAGCTAAGGCAGCAAAAACAGCCGCTGCAGAATTTGCTGAAAAAGATCGTATCGAAGCTGATGCTAAACTTTTTGCAAGTGAAAAAGAAGCAGAAGCAATTTCAATAACGGCAGATGCTAAACAGAAAGATATTGCAGCTACTGGTCTTGCAGAAGTTGAAGTTGAAAGACAACGTGCAGAAGCAATTGAGCTTGTTGGAACAGCAAGAGCAAAAGAGGTTCGTGAGCTTGGTCTTGCAGAAGCAGATTCTAAACGTGCAGTTCTTGAAGCAGCAGAAAGCAGCTCAGAGCAAAGTCGTGAATACGAAATGTGGCAACGTGATAAAGATATCGAAGAAAAAGTTCGTCTTGCAGAAGTTGATGCTGATAAAGAAGTTGGTATTGAAAGTGCGAGAGCTATGGGTAGCACGCTTAGTAACGCAGATATCACACTATTTGGTGGAGATGAAGTTGGAACAATTAAAGACGCAATCATGGGAAGTAAGAAACTTGATGCTAAGATTAATGGTTCTGAACATCTAAGTCGAGCGCTTTCACGTTACGACGGTAACGAAGAGAACCTAATCTCTGATGTTCTTGAAGTTCTTAAGAAATCAGAAGTCTCTACTGGTGACTTGGCAAATGTTGGAGTTTCACAATTCCTTGCTAAAAATCCAGAGCTATTAGGAAGTTTAAAAGGCTTGCTAACTAAGTAACAATGTAATATAATAGCCCCCTTAAATGGGGGCTATTGCCAAAATGAAAAACAGGAGTTGTAATTAATGAGTAAAGAAAGTATCGTCAACGACGCCGTAAAAAGCGGTGGATCATATGACATTATTCGCTCTAGATTGGAAGAACAAAGCAAAGAATTATCTCAAAAGGTTGAAAATCTTAACAACCTAAGAATAAAAGAATTTGGCGGTTCAAAAAGCGAAGTATTAAGTAAGATAAAAATTAGAACAAATAACAATTGTGTTCCTATTGATATGGCACAAGTTAATGGGCAGCTATTAGTTGGTTATCAAGTTCATCTTGGCATGAAAACAGCGGCTTCTATGGAAGACGTTTTTTATCTATATGACCTCAAAGAAGAAAATGGTGATTACAAATTAATAGAAACAGATATTTCAAAAAGTTTCTTATCCGATCCTAAATTTGTTGAAGATTTTAGCAATTTAATGACTTATTACAAAGATAATAAGTTGTTGCAAGTTTCAAGAGAACAAGATTCATTGTATGTTTCTTTCCAAATCGGGTCTTCTATTAATGACTTAAAAGTTTTTAAATTTGTCATTTCAGACAATAAAGTTATTTATCAAAATGACAGAGCAAATGACGAGTTTGGTAAAGCAAATAGCCATTGTTTTGACTGGATTGAAACTACTCGAAAAGACCATGTTGAAGGTGTAGAACCACATGTTTCTATTCTTGATAAAGTTTTTGTTGAAACAATTAAAGGCGACTTAACTATTAAAATAGAAAACAACACTGATGGTGGTGGTGTTATTTATAGTGAGCCTGTTGAAAATGAAATGCAAGTTCTTGAAGATGCTAAGATTTCTTATGCTGTCATCAATGACCTTATTCTTTTGAATGTTAAGCCATATAATGAAGATGAAAGATATTTCATCTTCAATACAGTAACAGAACAAGTTCTTCGTGCAGATGCTATTGGAAATGCATGTGTAGAATTACCAGAAAATCACGGTATCGTTTTTCCAGATGGCTATTATTTAGCAAATGGAGATTACAAGTTCTTTACTAGTGAAAGTGAAAATCTTGAATATTTTTCAACGTTAGCTGCGCCTAATGGTGAAGACCACATGTATGTTTTCTTTGATGCTGTTGAGATGTGTTATGTTCTTTATCCATACAATCTAATCAATAAATCAATTGATAATCCTATTCATGCACACGGATACAGCATGTTTGAAAATGGTAAGGTTATGATTTTTCGTCATAGTGAAAACTCAAATGCATCAAAAGTTCATCCTCTTACTATATGGAAAACACCTTTTTACAGTGACGAGTTCTTTTTTGAAATAGAAAAAGCACGCTCACTTGAAGAAAGAGATCGATTCCTAGCAAATATTGGTAACGCTGAATTAGTTCGTGCTATCTCTGACCTTTATGATGTTGTCAACTTTACAAAGAAAGAAGATGTTTCTACTTCTTTATATGAAGGTATTATTCGTTCATCTCAAAAGAATATTGATGATTATCATTGGCTGAAAGATAAGCGTGCTACCCAAATTGATCAAAACCTTACTGAAATGATCGAAACATCTGATTTAATTGTTGAAGAGTTTGAAAAAGTTAAAAATATTCAAAAACAGGCTGCTGAAACTCTTAATCATACACAACGTGTTCATGACGAACTTGTAAGTAATGTTAAACTAGCTTCACCTGATAAAGCTGCTGGATATGTTGTTCTTTTAGGCGATATTAATAAACATATTGGTCATTTGATCTCTATTCGTAATGAACGTTATATTGATGTTGATGCAATTGAAAAGATGAAGGAACGAATTGAAGAGCAAAAAGAATATGTTAATGAAAAATTATTAAATCTCCTTCAAAACAGAAAATCATTTAATGATTACTTTAATTCAATTGAGAAAATTGAAGCTAAAATGGGTGACGTAGAAAAAGTTGTTGATGTAGAACCACTAGAAAAAGAACTTGAAAATGTAAACTTTAATGTAACGACAATTAATAGTGAAATCAATAATATTGAAGTAAAAGATTCTACAATTACTTCAACTATTCTTGATTATGTTTCTGAGGTTTTTGCTAAACTTAATCAAACATCAGCAAAGCTTAAAAATCTTAAAAAGAGCTTTTTATCAAAAGAAGCAAAAACAGAGTTTGCAGCACAATTTAAATTACTATCTCAAAGTGTAAGCAATGGTATTGGGCGTGCTGACTCGCCTGATGCATGTGAAGAAGAACTTGCTATATTAGTTTCACAAGTTGAAAAACTTGAATCTAAATTTTCTGATTTTGATGAGTATCTTGAAGAAATTTATGCGAAAAGAGATGATATCAACAATACATTTGAAAGTCATAAGCAACAATTAGTTAATAATCTTCAAAAACGTATTGGTAATATTGTAAAAGCAGCAAGGATTAACTTAAAAAGTATTAGTAAAAAAGTTGAGGGTTTTGATGATGTAGATGAACTTAATACTTATTTTTCATCTGATGCTATGGTTCTTAAAGTTAATTTATTGATTGAAGACATTAAAGGCATTGGTGGAGATGTTCAAGCAGAAGAACTTGAAAGTGAACTGATCAAAATTAAAGACATGTCAATGCGATCTCTTCGAGACAACAAAGACATCTTTAAAAATGGTGGCAAGATAATGGTTATGGGCAAGCACGAGTTTGCAGTAAACCATTCACCTTTAGATTTAACAATTTTAAACCAAGATGGAAAAATGGTTTCGCATTTAACATCAACTGACTATTATCAAACTGTTAGCAATAATCAATTTGATGAACTTAGTCATTTATGGGATAGTGAAATACCATCTGAAAGTAATGAAGTTTATCGTGCTGAATATTTGGCTTATCTTGTTTTAAATGATGCTATTAACAATAAAAATAATCTCAATTTAGATATTTTAATTGAAGCAAGTGAAGAAAATAAACTTCTTAAAATTATTAATACCTATGCAAGTTCAAGATATAAAGATAGCTACATAAAAGGTGTTCATGATTATGATGCCGAAATATTCTTAAAACCACTGATTCATGCTTATGTTGGTGCAGGTAATATGACTTTACCACAAAAAAGCAGAAGTTATTCATTGGCTGTTTATAAGAATCTTCTTGCTCGAACTAGTCTTTTTAGTGAACTTACAAGTAAGGTTAAAAATGCAAATACATTGAAATCTGTCCTTAATAATGCAGATGCTTGGAATACGCTTAAAAAAGAATTTCTTGAAAGTGATGGATTTTATTTTGAAAATCTTAGTGAAAATGAAAAAGATGATACTGTTGATGCACTTTTTGGACTTATTATTCATGAGAATTTTGAGGCAGCAAACAACTCTTTTGAATTAGAAAAAGCTTTTTCTAAATTCTTAAAAACTAAAAACGTAAGTGTCATAAAAAATGATGATAACTGGGTTGATTATTTTGAAGACATTGTTTTGTGGCTTAAAAGTTTTGTTCAACTTGAAAGTAAAGAGAGCTTTAAAGATTTTATTTTTGAAGCAGCAGCTCTTCACATGGTAAAAGATTCAGAAAATAGTTTTGTTACTAAAAAAGATATTGACTTAAATGTAAAAGTTGAAGGTTTGCTTGGAGAGCATAGAACTCTTGATGAAGGAAAAAAAGAAATAACACTTGATGGATTCTTATCTCGATTGAAATACCACCATGATGTCTTTTACTCAAGCTTTGAAGCTTTTGTCGAACTAAGAAAAACAGTTTCAGAAGAAGAAAAAGAAAAACTTTGTTTAGAAGATTTCAGATCTAAGCCGCTAACTTCTTTTGTTCGAAATAAACTAATCACAGAAGCGTATCTTCCAATGATTGGTGATAACTTTGCTAAACAAATGGGTACCGTTGGAGACACAAAACGAAGTGACTTAATGGGTTTATTACTCTTAATTTCACCACCAGGTTATGGTAAAACAACATTGATTGAATATGTTGCTAACAAATTAGGATTGGTTTTCGTTAAAGTTAACTGTCCATCAATTGGTCATAGTGTTACATCACTTGATCCAAGTGAAGCGGCTGATTCTACGTCTCAAAAAGAAATTAATAAAATAAATTTGGCATTTGAAATGGGTAGTAACGTATTATTATATCTTGATGATATTCAACATACAAACCCTGAGTTCTTACAGAAGTTTATTTCTCTTTGTGATGGAACAAGACGAGTTGAAGGTGTTTGGGAAGGTAAAACAAAAACATACGACATGAGAGGCAAACGTTTTTCTGTTGTTATGGCTGGGAATCCTTACACAGAAACTGGTGAAACATTCCAAATCCCTGATATGTTGGCTAACCGTGCTGATATTTATAACTTAGGTGATATTTTGGGTGGGAAGGTTGATACATTTAAGTTAAGTTATATTGAAAACTCATTAACCTCTAACCGTGTATTAGCTCCATTAGCTACACGAACAATGGAAGATGTATATCGTTTTGTTAAACTTTCAAAAGGTGACAATGTACCTTTGGATGAATTTGATTTCAATTATTCACCAGCAGAAGCTAATGAAATTGTTGCCGTTTTAAAACATATGACTAAAATATTGGAGGTTGTATTCAGCGTAAATATGGAATACATAAAATCAGCGGCTACAAATGATAAGTATCGTGTAGAACCTGCATTTAAACTTCAAGGATCATATCGTAACATGAATAAAATGACTGAAAAGTTAGTTTCTGTTATGAATGATAATGAAATCCAAAATTTGATTGTTGATCACTACACAGGCGAATCTCAGACATTAACAACAGGCGCAGAAGCAAACATGCTTAAACTAAAAGCACTTATGAATATTCTGAATGTTGATGAAGATACTCGATGGGATATGATTTGTGAAGAGTTTAACAAAAATCGTAAAATGGGTGGTGATGATTCTGATTCTGGTCAAAAAATTGCTATGCAGTTGGCTGAACTTACAAATATCGTTGAAAAAATATCTGGTTCTAAACCAAATAAGACTAAGCAAGCTGAAAATAATGGTATTGATTTAAAACAACTTGAGATGATTCTTGATAAATACAAAACAACAGAAAAGGTTGAAAACAATGGAATCAATTTAGATCAACTTGAAACAATTCTTAATAAATTTAAAACACAAGAAATTGTTAAAGATGATATTGACCTAGACAAGCTTGATTTTATTGTTGATAAAATAAAAGGCCAGGATGAAGTTGATCTAGATAAAATTGATATTTTAATTGATAAAATTAAAGAAAATCAAAGTGAAGAAAAGCTAATTGAATTGTTCTCTAAAAGGATGGAAGACCTTCAAGATAACTTCATTAAAATAGTTGCAGAGAAAGATAAGCAATTTATTGAAACCTTTAATCCTATGATTCGATACTTTGAAGCTACATTAGAAAAGTATGAGGCAAAACAAGCTAAAAAAGACAAATAAAACAAAAAGCTACTCTTCGAGAGTAGCTTTTTTTTGTTCGTATATTTAATTTATTAAAAAAAAGGGTCTTGTTTTTTTTAATTAAAAAAGAAAAGCCCTGATTGATATCAGGGCTTTATAGTGTTCTTTTTTACCATTTATTAAAATGGAATGTCGTCATCATTGTCATCTACAGGTGGGATGTTTTGTTGAGCAGGTGCTTGTTGAGCAGGTGCTTGTTGTTGAGCAGGTGCTTGTTGAGCAGGCGCTTGTTGTTGAGCAGGTGCTTGTTGAGCAGGTGTTCCACTACTTTGAGCGTTTTCGTTGCGACCTAGTGATTGTAAGCTGCCACCTTCCATTGTGTTGATGCTGACTTCTGAAATGAATACATCTTTGCCTTCTTGATTTTGATATTTACGGTGAATAAGCATACCAATAACCTGAACCAATTGACCTTTTTTAAGGTAAGATTCAGCAAAGTTCGCTGTGTGACCCATACCTACAACTCTGTGGAATTGTGGCTGTTCTTTTCTTTCGCCTGTTGCTTTATCTTTCCAGACTACGCTTGTTACAACTGAAAGTGTAACTGCTTTGCCGAAGTCACCGCCCATATCACGGATTTCAGGATCTTGAGCTAGACGACCTGTTAGTATTACTTGATTTAAACCTTGTTGCATAATTATATTTCCTCTACTATTGTTCAACTAATTTACGGGTTAGATTATAATTGTTTAAAATAAAATTGTCAATGATTTTTTTCTTTTTTTAAACATTTATAACGATATTGCTCTCGCAAGCAATTAACTAATAATATAACACAAAAAGAACTACATTCAAATAGTTATTTAATCTTTTTTTTAAATATATTTTATTTTAAATATTTATTGAATATACATATCAATGTATTTAATATGTATTCAATTATCAAAAAAATCTTTATTTATTAAAAATACAAAATAGATTTGATTAAATCTTATCATGGTGTATATTAGAAAGGAAATATAACATCAAATAAAAGGAATTGCAATGAAAAATAAAATATTATTTGCACTTTCTGTTATCCCTTTCTTCTCTCATGCTTTTACAGAAGATGAATGGACAGGCTTGATAGAAACCAGTGTCATAATGAAAGATGATTTAACTTGGGAATATAATATTGATAAATTAAAATCTTTATCAGGTATGATTAAAAGTAACGACATTTTAGAGCTTGAAAAAATATCAAATAATGATGATTTACAAATTTCACAAGCATCAAAATACTTATTAGCTTTAAAAGGTGAAAAAACAAATAAATTTTTAATTGACAATTACCTTGAAGAAATTGATGTTAAAAATGGAATGTATTATTTAAATTTAAACTTTATAAATACACCTGAAAAAAATGTTTTTTGGCAATATGTAAAAAGTAAAGAAATTGGTTCTATTAATAATATGATTTCTTTTTTTGAAGAGTGTAAAGATTTCAAAAATATAAATGAAATTGGTGGAACAAATATTGTTTTAAATTCATATGATGAGTTTTTTGATAAAAAAGAATTAATTGAAAATTATACAAATGTTGATTTAATGTATTTTGAAATGGATTTAATGGATGTGGAAGAATTTCCAATCACTGTTACTTTTTTTAAGAATAAACACGTTATTAATTCTAAAGAAAATGATGTCTGTTTAAAACCACAAGAAAGTATTGATTATATTCATATGCAAAAAATAGGAGCATTGTATAAACAGCATCAAAAATCAGAAGATCTTAATTCCTTCTGTGAAACTTTTGAAAACAATTCCTTTTTAAAAAAACGATTTAGTTATTTGTGTCTGTAAAGAGGTTTAAAAATAAAGAAAAAAATAGTCAATCATTTTAAAATAAAAAAGCAGTAAAGAATAACTTTGCTGCTTTTATTATTTGTCTTACTCGCTCTCCTGTATTTCTAAATGCTTTCTTATCCATCTCATATATTTAATTGCGCTATCTTCTGAGTTAAAAGATGCATTTCCTGTGTCTGATATTGGTACTGGAAATTCAAAACCGCACTCCGTCGTGTACATTAATTCACCAGAACGGTAATAAAGCAATCTTACTTTTTTGTTTTTAACCATCTCTTTGATATTTTTCATACTTCCTCCTTATTTATTTTGATTGCATGAAATATTTGGCACTCTTGACGAGTTTCGAACTCGTTTCTTCTGCTTGAAAGGCAGATGATCTAACCAAGTAATCTACAAGAGCATTATTTTGGAGTTTCTGACGGGAATCGAACCCGCATTTTAGCATTGAAAGTGCCATGTCCTAACCATTAGACGACAGAAACATATTATATTTTGGTACTCCTGACGGGAATCGAACCCGCTTCTTCTGCTTGAAAGGCAGACGATCTAACCAGTAATCTACAGGAGTCTTCTTATTTGGTATTCCCGATAGGATTCGAACCTATATTAAAAACCTCTTGGGTAATTGTCCTAATCCAATTAGACGACAGGAATAAAAAACGCTTTGAATTGATATATCCAAAGCGTTAAAATGTATTTCATACAGTATTTAATCGTCTTGGATAGCATCACTCTTACCAAGACACATTTGTGTTTTAGTTTAAGTAATGTAAATTTCCTCTCGTTCATATGTTTTTAGTAATATTGTTGTCATAATAAATTCTCTCTTAGTTTATGTGTTTTTGTTAAAATAAAAAAACGCCTTCGATTTTAAAATCCAAGGCGTCAACAAATGAGTCATGTAAGATATCATTAAGCGTCTTGGATTCTACCACCGTATCCAAGTCACTTTCGTGTTCTGGTTAGGTAGTATAAATTTCCTCTCGTTCTTCAAGTCTAACTGTAAACATAATCTTTTCCTCTATAATATAAATGTTAATTAAAAATTGTTTGGTAAAGTGAGAGAGTTAAGTGGTTCCCCTCAGTTCTTGTTAATCATTATATACCGCTTAATTTTATTTGTCAATCTTTTTTTTAAAATAATTTTATTTTTTTTGTTTATTTTCAAGCACTTATGTTGATATATAGGTCTACCCTACGATGTTATTCGCATAAAAAAAGACCTTTGGTTTTTTACTTCCAAAGGTCTTAATAAATATTATGATTTTGTATTTATCTATCTCTGGAAGTTTTCCACGAAAAACTCCCGCCAGACAGGGTTTTCGTGTCTACGGTTCTTCTTCCTCAGATTCAAATACAAAATTAAAAATATACATTAGTTTTCTCTCTATTTAAAGTTAATAAGAACAATATAACACAAACATTTTAAAAAGTAAACAAAAAAGACCTTTATTATTAAAAAAAGGTCTTTACTTATTATAAATTAATTTGCGAACAAGTTTTACCATTTTTCGATATACAAATTTGTGTTGTTGTAGATAGCACTGTTGCACTTCTATTTGTTATAGAACAATTTTCAACTTGATCTAACTCTTCCAGCACATTTTTTAAATTTTCTACGTAATTATTGTTTTCTTGATAAGGAACTGCATAAACTACAAGATCACAAGTTGTAGAACCATCATTAAAAGAATATTTTATTTCTTTGTTTGAAGATATATTATAATCTGGATCTATGAAAAAAGTTTGGTTTGAATCACTATCTCCACTATCTCCACTATCTGAATTGTCAGGCTGTTGGGAAGAATCATCTCCACCATCAGCAGGAGTGGAATCACTTCCACCACCTCCACCACCTCCACAAGCTACTACACCAAATGTCAAAAATAAAATTATTAACCAATTTTTCATATTTCCTCCTAAGTTATAATGTTGGATCAACGTATGGGATTTCTGAGACTATACCATTTACTTCTGGCACATGATTTTCGTACCAAGTTTGTTTTTTGACACCACTTGATGTCACAAACTCTTTAAAGTCAGGATAAGCAACAAGTATAGATAAACCTGATCTTGGAGGAAACCATTCATGCGTAAATAATAGACCCCAAGGCATCCCGCTTTCATCTAAAAATTGATTGGTTTCATTTGATTTGTCTGCTGAATAACCATAAAGCTGTGTTGCGGAAGACAAATCTGTTGGTATGTTATTTTTCAAGTGTATTTCCAACCCTCTTGATTTTACATTTGAAGCAACATTCCAATCTGAATCTGAAAATCTTAAATCATTGGGTGATGAATAAATAAATGGGATAAATGATAATGGCGCATTTGTGTCAACAATGACCGGACCATTATTTGAATCCGTATTTAACGGAATTGAAGCGAAGAAGTAAAAATCATCACCAGCTTCACCACATTCCTGACTAGAACGATAAAATGTTTCATCATTATGAATACAACTGTTATCAAATAACGGTTTTTCTAACTGTTCTTTAATATCTTCTACAAGACGAATAACTGCTACATCACCAGAACTATCAATTATATTTCTTCCTAATAGACCATTTTGATTATTTGATTCAACATATCTTTGATCATTTATTTTCAACACAACATTATCTTTATCAATATGTGATTCTGTTATACTATCTCTATTTGAGTAAGCTTGTTTTAATTCAAAACCAAAACCATTATTATATGAAGCTCCATATGTTAATAATTGACCATAGATATCAACTCTTGTTAAGTAACCATTTACATAGATATTTTCCGTTCTGTATTTTACAACGACATCATTAAAATCATAATCTGCTTTATCAGGCCATTTATCTTCAAATGCAACAGTCGCAAATCCTTCTCTTGACGGAAAATATGTTTTATTATGGACTGTATTTTCTATGGTTACTTGATAATCTTCAACTTCACCTGCACCAGATGCACCATAAGCCGACATTGTTAATGCTGCGGAAGACGTTCTAAATCTTGCCCAAGTAGAACCTGAATTAACACTATTTGGAATTGTTATTGAAATTTCATGAACACCGTCAGTAAAATTGCCCGTTTCATTTCCATTTTCATCTAATTGATCCTGACCTTTTGGTGTTAATTTTACAGAATTTAATATTTTTTCACTATCGTCAAAAACTTGATCTTGGTTAAAATCAATCCAACCATGGAGGTAAGTGAAAGCACCTCCCTCTAAATGAACGGTAATTGTTTTATTTGAATCTTCTTCTAATACGCCATTAAATTCAACACCATTATCATTAATATCATCACCATGAGTTGTATCAATTGTTGAAAATGGTGATAACCCTGATTTTGACAATGTATAATTTGCTGCTGAGTATTTCGCTTTTGCGAAATCAAATGATGCAAGCGTATTTGACTTTGGAGCATGTCCATAATCAAAGTCTTCTATAATTAAAGGAGCTGTTGGACATCTTGCACCATCATTTCCTTGAGCACTAAAACCATTCGCTGCTAAAAGAACAGAATCAGATGGGTCTTCACCTGATAATATACTTGGTAAATCTATTTTATAGATATTACCTGTTTTATTGTTTGCTGCATATAAATTATTATTGTTGTCAAAATACACTGCGCCAAAAAAACCAGGGTCTGATATGTTTAAATCACCCAAATTTGTGCTATTACCTGTTAAGGGATCTATTTCTACTAATTTTGCATTTCCACCTTTTTTACCTGTTGACACCCCATAAAGCTTTGTACTATCAACATTAAATGCCATGTCACCAATACTACCTACAATATTATTACCAACCCCTACTTCAATCAATTTATATTGATCAGGAGAATTATCATTTAAATCTATCTTATATAGTGTTGTTGGGTTGTAGAAACCATACCAAATACCATTTTTATTTATATCTGCCACATATAAATTAGGCTTTGAAGAAGGATCTAATCCATCAATATCAATAACATTTATTGTAAAATCTATAGCATCACCATCAATCTCAGGTGTTGCGTAACCACCAGATATTGATATTTCTAATAAATCTTTGTTTTCCATATCAAGTGCATAGTATTTATTGTCAATTTGATTAAAACCCATTCCATTTATTTTTATATAAGGTAAGTATTTTTTTGAAAAATCATTTTCAACTTCGCCTGTTGATAAATTTACTGATCTAAAATACACTTCTTTATTCTTTACTTGAGTCATTAATGCATAAGAAGAGCAAAAAGCATTTTCTTCCGAAGCATAAGCAAAGTTTAAAAAATAAGTTGCCGCACTTAGCATTATTGGCATTACAAGTGTTTTTTTCATACATTCCCCTTTTAATATTTTTAATAAGTCTTTCATTATAGAAATATTTATTATTAAATACATTTCAAAAATAAATATTTAATTTATTCAAGTACTACTGCATATAGTGTGCCAAGCTTAAAATCCCTATATTAATAAAAAAATTTTATTATGATTCGCAATATGAAAATTATTTTTTTCAAAATAAAAAAAAGCAACCACTTTTGGTTGCTTTATAATTTGGTATTCACAACAAGATTCGAACTTGCGACCTCTGCCATGTCAAGGCAGTGCTCTAACCAACTGAGCTATGCGAATATATATATCTGGCACTTCCATCAGGACTTGAACCTGAAACCCACAGTTTCGAAGACTGTTACTCTATCCAATTGAGTTATGGAAGCATTTACTGGCGTTCTAACAGGGATTTGAACCCAGAACCTCTAGTTTCGTAGACTAGCGCTCTTCCAATTGAGCTATTAGAACATATATGGTACTTCTGAACAGATTCGAACTGTTGACATCTGCCATGTAAAAGCAGTGCTCTAACCAACTGAGCTACAGAAGTGTTGTTTTTTTTTGTAGTCGTTATAGGATTCTAACCTATTAAATCTTTCTTGTAAGCGAAGCACTCTTCGCACTGAGTTAAACGACCTTTATCTGGTATTCCCACAAGGACTCGAACCTCGATCTGTAGTTTCGTAGACTACCGCTCTTTCCTGTTGAGCTATGAGAACATTGAGAATTACCTCTCATTTCTTGTATATAAGTATAACTCTCTTTTTTTTGTTTGTCAATAGTTTTTTTTAATTTTTTTCTTATTTTTCAATGACTTATGGTTGTGACGAGTGTGTCCATACATAGAGTTAAATGCATAAAAAAAGCCCCTTTGAGATACAACTCTCAAAAGGGCTTGGAAGGTTTAATTTCCTAAGAGAGTTGCACGTACAACCCTCGCTGGATAGGATTGCTATCTACGATTTACCACTCGAACCACTCGGAAATTAAATAAGTTAAACATTTGTGTTACCTTCTTTTATGAAATAATTTTATTATCTTTCTATATTAAAACAAAAAAAACACTTTAGCAAGTGTTTTTAATAATTTTCTATCGTAATCTCTTCTTTTTCTTCTTCTTTTAGTTTTATATTAAATTCCTGAATCTCTTTTAATTTTAAAAGTTTAATTTCAGTATTATGATCTTCTACATATTTATAGACAAAATAAATATCAAATAATATCCATATTCCTGACACCCATGACATCAACCAAGATATCGTTAATGCGAACATGATTAATCCTGACCAGTATTTTTCCAGATAAAATCTATGAAATCCAAAAACACCTAATATTGCAAGAAAACCATAAGCTAAGAATATATTTTTTTCTTTGTATTTCAATTTTAAATTAAGTAAAAATTCTTCTTTATTTAAATTAGTCATTTTTTCTCCTTCTGCCCATCTTTAATATTAACACATTTTGTCGATCTAATCAAAAAAGGCGATTAGATAATCGCCTTTTCCAATTTTACATTGATTCCCAGACCAACATTATAGGTTTATCATCAGATTCTGTTACGTAAATTATATCTGATTTTCCATCATTTGTCATATCTGCAATATCTCTTTTACTTGCTTTTGAAAAGAAGTCCAAATCTGCTTTCACTTTAATTATTTTATCTTTTTCAATTGATAGTTCACCTTCATTATAAATAGCAACTGCATATCTTTCATAGTATAAACCATTATTGCTTGAATTATTGACATAAACTAAAACATCAGTATGACCATCACCTGTAACATCTGCTACATCTATATTATAAGCTCTAAGACCATGCATGAAATTATCTGCCCACATACTTTCTTGCCCTACAAATTCAGGGGTTAGTTTATGAGTTTTTTCTGTCAAAAATACTGCCATATCCAATGAATTATTATCATCAACAAAAATAATAAAATCATCAGAACCATTCCCATCCCAATCTTCCCAGTCCATTTTCACATAATCAGACAAAGATTCATCTTCACTTAAAGAAATATCTTTTACCATTTCTTTAAAATAATGTGTAAAATCAGATTTTTTATTCATTTTAACTTTTGTTGTTCGGCTTGAAAATCTTACATCACCAAGATTCATCGCTACTTCTAAACGAATTTTTACATCTCGCCATCCTGTTGATATATCGCTAAAGACAACATCTGCGCAGCCATCTCCATTAATGTCTGCTGTGTCCATTTTTGTTTGTGATGACCAATTATTTAATTTTATACCAAGATCGACAACTCGTTTATCCTTAAAATAAACTTGTCCATCTTCTTCATATCCTTCAAATAAATTGATTTTATAATCTTGACCAAAAAACTTCTCATCATTAACCTCAATCATGTCCTCAACACCATCACAGGTAAAATCAGCAAAACCTCTTTTTTCCGAATTTCTTAACTTAGGCATTTCTTTTATATACCCAACATCAAAAAAAACTTCATTTGTGTCTACAATTAACACATCATCTCTTGTTTTACACCCTACAATAGCAAGTGCAGAGAGTAACAATATTTTTTTAAAGTGATTCATCTTCTTTTCCTTTTTGATTAAATTGATATTATAATACCAAAAACAGGCAGAGAGTACAATCTTTTTTTTTCAATAAAAAATGTTATAATTAAGAGAAGATGTCATTTTGTTAAAGGAGTTAAAAAAATGATCGATAAAAATGATGACAATGGTCTTAGTAAAGCTGAAATGTTAATCATAATGCTTGGCTTTTCTACATTGGGGTTAGGTTTAACAAGTATTATATCTATTAAAAGCTCTTTGGGTTTTCTTAGTTTCTTTCATGAGCATTATATTCTTTTTAATGTTATTTCTGTTGGACTTTTTTTTACTACTGTTTATATTGATAAAAAATACAATCAAATTTCAACAAAAAATCAAAGAAACTATGTCAATGCATGACATAGATTTAATTAACAAGCAAAAAGCCTTTATCATAAAGGCTTTCTTTTTATTTTATTTTTGTTTTTTAACTCATTTAATTTTTCAATAAATTCAATGGGGTCGATTGATACAGATTTTTGGTCAAATATAACATATTTACCTTTGTTATTGACTCCTATATTGGTTATATCTAAGTCTTCTGCAATTCCGTGGTTGTCATAAACTTCATTAATTCCTTCAAATATATTTCTTGCTAATTCAAGCTCATTTTCTGTTAACAAAATACCTTCTTCCGCTAGATAATATTCATCAAAAGAAACAAAAGATTGATCTCCATTACTCAGCTTTCTTTCCACTGTTTTCATTCTTTTTTCTTCAATTACACCAAGTGGATTAACTTTTTCTTGCTTTATCAAGGCTATTTCATCATTCATTGAATAAGATACGTCGTAAATATTAGCAACGTTATAAAGTTCTTTTCCTTTTAATTGAATTGAGTTATAAACTTCTGCTGGATCACTTGTTGCCTTTATTACACAACCATCATTAGTTAAATAAGTAACACCCCAATTTCCAGAACCAAGCCTTTTTTCTATCGAAACCCCATTTTTATCTGCATATTTTTTTGCCGCTAATAAATAATTTTCTTCATTTTCTTTTTTATAAAAAACATCTTCTTTCATTATTATTTAAACCCAAACTTTTTTGATGATTTCTTTTTTTGTTTTTGTTCTTGAACAAGCTTTTCTTGATTAACTCGCTCTTTTTCAATTACAGGAGACATAGCTTCTATTGCTGACAATACATCTTCTTTATTTCCAGTTATCTTTATGTCATGTGCTGTTTGCATCATTTTAAAGTTATATTTTTGAGAAACCCAAGACATTATCTCTTCACCCATTTGTTCATCTAATAACTCTGATTTTTTAAATGGAAGAGACTCATTTTTTTTGTTTTTCAAAACAAAAGTTACTCCACGAGTGAAATTTTTAACAACCAACTCATGTTTTTCACTACTCATTCTTAAACTTTCCCAACCATACCCCATCCAAGCGTGTTCAACATCATCAGAATATAGAGAAGGTTTTTGACCCACTAATTTGTTCTCTTTTGGCTTACCTCGGTCTGATTCATTTTGATTACGTAAAGCTATTGGCATAAAATAACTTGCTTCAAAAAAGTCTTTAATTTTATCATTAAATATTTTTTGCTCTTTTGATGCTTTTTTTCTCGATATCAATTCTTCTTTTTTTTCTTTAATAAATTCTAATATGTCCATTTCTTTTCCTTGTTTTTATAATAATATTATATCATTTAACAACAAATTAAAAAGAATAATATATTTAAAATAAAAAATAAAGGCAATTTAAATAACGATAAATTAATTAAATTAAGTTATTTTTGAAACTTATTTATAAATATAATGTTCTTTATATGTATGAATAAGGAGACTTATTATGTATTATAGAAGACCTAGACATCAAAGTCATCGATTAGAAATACCTGATTTAACTATGGAACAAAGACGACGATTTGCCGTAATTGCTAATTTTGCTGATGAAAAAAAACATAAAAATCCTAAAAAAAACAAACAAAACATTGTTAATAAAATGAAAGCTTTTGAGAAAAAAAGAAAAAAACAATAATGTATTATTTTTCTTTGTTATCTTTTATATATTCTTTGTTTTTATAATATTAAAATAACAAAAACCTCTCGCTTGATGCGAAAGGTTTTGTTTTATTTTACCCATACTTTGAATTTTGTGAAACCGACTATTTCATCCGTATAGTCCTGATTTGTCATTAATCTCACTGATATTTTTTCACTCGTTGGTGATTTAGGTGAGAAATATATAACTTGATCTTCTTGATTTCCTGTTGAAATCTCGGTTCCTGTATAATTTCCATCTGCTACCAACCATTCTAGTCCAGATCTTGATACACTTCCTGTTGTTCTTACTAAACTATGGATATGATTTCTATTTCCTTGATTTCCATACGTCAAACTTAATCCATCAAGATATTGACCATTTATTGTCGTTGAATCTCTCCCATTTGTCGTTGCGACATTAAAAGAATCAGGTGTTATACCTTGTATTGTGTTTATTTCAATCTTTGTTTCTTTCCAATTAAATCCATTTGTATTAGCATTCACTTCTGCCCAGAATAAACCGGATGGGTTTGCAGTTATCATAGAGCTTGTTAAGAAATCACCATACCAACCATTTGCTAAAGTGTAGTTGGTTCCTGTATATGTTGTATAAGAGTAATTCACTCGTTTATTCATGTTTGGAGGAATATTAGTTGAGTCCTCTTCAAAATCATAATTAGTTAAACGCATCCAACCACCATTTGTCATATCACAATAAACGTCTGAATTATTAAATCCAACTCTATATTTTTTATTTCCTTTTGAGTAGCCATTGTTTAAAATATCTTCACAATTGTTTTCTATATGACTCCCTATTATTTCTGTATTTGTGTCACTTACCAATACATCTCTATATTCCGTTTTTTCCAATATTTTCTCAATACCATTTTTATCTACTATTTTTTCAGTAACCGTTCTTTCTTCTTTATTAATGCATATTTTATGTTGATTAAACTTTTCTCCATAGTAATAATTTGATGATTCATTATCAACATTACACACATTTGAACGGATCTAAAAGGACGCATTCCCGTTGCTTTAGCTGCGGGTTAGTCCGATTCATTTAAACTAATTTTTCTTGTTTTTTTTGTTGACATTTTCATTGTCTCCTGCTATGTTGAAATCTCTTTTTTTAGGAGACTCATCTTTGTCAACACTCGGTCAATCCATCAACATAAGTAAACGCTTGAACTCAACTGCAATTCAAGTGATTTCTCAATGGATTGGTTCTGCTAACGTTCTTCGAAATCAAAAGATCAATGAGTTCAAACAAAAACTAAAAAACAAACAAAAACCCAATCAAAGTTATGCACATATAAGAAAAAACGAAGATTTTTCTTTTCTAAAAGATGT